>VDFB02047230.1:27822776-27910885 GCA_007258455.2 Sequoia sempervirens | reverse complement strand
TGGTTAGATGGGCCAGATTCAGGTACTCTTCAACAAGTGTTCTCTAGTTATGACAAGTAAATCCTTGAGCATTTAGTGAAAAAGTGACTGACTCTTTTCACCATATTCTTTTTTCTCTTCTCCTCTCTTTGTGGGTTTTGACATTGGATCAACTCTGAGTTTGATCTGTCAGTTTCTCTCTCTTCTTGCTATATTAGACTTGTTGGCACAACAGAGCAATCATCCTTGAAACACGGGTTCATTAGTTTACTTCTGTGTTCAATTTCAACTCCATGAATTGTGGATCTTGATTGATGATTGAGAAATTCGTGCATAAGGCACCCTATATGTACTATTAGAATCTGCTTTGTAAAGGTTGGCTAAAGAAAAAAGAAAGATCAGGCACCTGATGATAGAAGAGAGAACTAGATCTAGGATTTCAATGTTTTAGAAAGATACTCTAAAAAGTTCAGTAAAAGGATTGATTATTTTACAGTTTTCATACGTTTTCATGTCATGATTTTAAAGTTTGGATCTATTTTGATAAGGTTAATGGTACATGATCAATCTATACAACAATGATTTTGTTGTGCTTAATTGTTTCTTGTTTGATGAAAGAAAATAGAAGGAAATGGATTTAAGATCATATCATTGGATTATCTATGAATTAAATTGTTATTGTATTCATTGGATTTGTGTTTTGGATGATGAGTGAGTGATTTTTTTGAAGTAAGTTTAGTGAATGTCGATGGTATCTGAATTAGCATTATGGATGTATGTAGTAGCATAGTTTATTCTATGGATTGCATCTTCCTATAGTTGTGGTTAGGTGGAATAAACACTCATTATTAATATGCATGTCTGGATATGTAAGAATTTTACTCACGTTTCTTTGATTTAAAGGTCTGATTCATCTTTTTCTTTTATTTAAAACCCCCCAAACGTAGATTACTTGATGCTATGCATTCTTGTTCCTTTTTACCAGCAAAGGCCCCTTGAACATTACAGTTATATCAACCACTGAGTGAAATCAACATAATTGAGAACCAATTACTAGGACCTTGGGAGTTAGATCTCCATGTGTTATCTTTCTCTTTTAGGAGAAATAGAATAGAAATATTCTGTTTAATGTTGTTGTGTTGTTTTGACCATCAACATGCATCAAAATGACACTCATCCAGTAATTATAACTCATTTAACTGAGATACTCTATACTCTTCATCAGCGATCAGATTCTGTAGTGACACTCATAGTGAAGGAAGCTTGACCTCGATAGGTAGGATGGATTCTAATCCATAGACCAAGGAGAAAGGGGTTGCACTTGTAGGTGCACAAATACTAGTTCAATAGGCCCATAGGGTAGGATTTAACTGCAAATGCTAGTCACAACTAGCTTCATTGACCATTTTCTTTAGGATTTTTAGAATGGTTTTGTTCATAGCCTTAGCTTGACTCTTTTCTTGAGGGTAATATAGGGTAGAGAACTGATGTTGGATGTTAAATTGGTGGCATAGCTCTTGTACATCCTAATTTTTGAAGGGTGTTCTATTATCTGAGATAAGGGTTTGTAGAACACCATAACGATAGATAAGGTAATTCAAGATAAACTTGGAGATTTTATTCCCCATTATGTAAGTCATAGGAATGTCTTTGACCCACTTTTTAAAGTATTCAGTGGCCATTATGATGAATTTATGGCCATTAGATGAGGTGGGAGCAATTTTTCCTCTGAGTTCAAGCCCCCACTATGAGAAAGGCCAAGGTGTGACCATTGGTTGTAACTCCTGAGTTGGAGCATGAATAAGATCTCCATGTTGTTGACACTAGAAACACTTCTACACATACTGATGAGCTTCTCTTTCCATGGTTGGCCATTAATACCCCATCCTCAATAGTTCCTTAGCTAAATTCATACCACTAGAATGGGAACCACATATGCCATCATGTACTTCTATTATGGTGTTCAAGGATTCCTCTTGGTTGAGACATTGTAGTAATTTCCCCTCAATGCTTTTTTAGTAAAGGGAATTACCTAAGATTATGAAATGAGATGCCTTTTTAACAAAGGTCTTTTTAAGGATGGAGGTGATATTAGATGGGAGGGTACCTTTGTTAAGATAGGTGAATATATCGTGATACCACGGGGAACCAAGACCAATGATTACACATGAAAATTTAGATTTAGGGATTTCAAAAGTCGGTATGAGAAGTTATTCTACCAAGAATTCACATTGAAGGACGTTGTATGGCATGTCTAACAATGATCCAATTGTCGCCATGGCATCTACTACTCTATTGTTCATACGAGGTATTTACTCAAAGGTTATGTCAATGAAAAATTCCTTAATACTTTCTACCATCTTCTTATATAAGGAGTAAATTTATCATCCTTGGTTTGGTAGTCATCATTGACTTAATTGAAAACTAGCTGTGAGTCTCCATAGACTTTTAACTCTTGTATCTGTCACTGAAATACTATCCTTAAACCTGTTATTAGGGCTTCATACTCCACAATATTGTTAGTACATGGAAAGGATAGATGATATGACTTTGGAATGCAACCACCTTGAGGGGTGATAGAAAGAATACCTGTCTATGATCCATGTTAGGTAAATGATCCATCAAAGTATATTTTCCACCAATCTATTGTATTGAAAAGGAACACTAATTCATTAGGAAATTCATATATCAAAGGGTTCTTTGCATATATAGGTGCTTCTACCAGTTTTTCTATGATTACTTGTCCTTTTATTTCCTTGTGCTCCACATATTCTATGTAAAATTCAATTGAGATCATTACCCATTTGGCCATTTACCTAGTGAGAGTTGCTTTGGATAATGTGTATTTCAATGGGTATGTCTTTGCAATAAGCTTGATTTGGTGTGATAGCATGTAATGTCTGCACTTTTGTGAAGCAAAAACCACCACTAAGCATGATTTATCAATGGATGAGTAATTCATTTCATATCCTACTAAGGTTTTGTTGATGTAATAGATGGATCTTTCTCTTCTATTTTCATCATGTTGTGAAGAGCACCTAGTGTTGTTGATGTCGTTGAGATACATAGGATCAATGGATTATTTTGTATTAGTGGAATGAACAACATGGGTGTTAATAGGTAGTCCTTGATCTATTGAAAGGATTTATCACGCTTCTCATCCCACTTATAAGTTATTCCTCTATGGAGAAGATACGAGAAAGGGTGGATTTTGTTTGATAATTGCACTATGAACCTTCTAATAGATTGCAACCTTCCTTGTAGACCTCTCATTTTTTCAGTGTTTGTGGGGGTTCCATGTATAAGATGGCTTTCACTTTTTTTGGATCAATCTTTATCCCTCTTTGTGACACGATGTAGCCAAGAAGCTTCCATAATGTAACCCCAATGAAACTTTTTAGGTTCAGTCATACCTTATACTCTTTGAGCCTATCAAATATGGGTCATAATATATCTATGTGCTCATTCCTTTTTTTTGACTTGGACAAAATATCATCCACATACTCTTCAACTATTTTTTAGATCATATCATGAAAAATGAGGGTCATTACTCTTTGATAGGTTGCTCTTGTGTTCTTTATCCCAAATGGAATCATGTTCCAACAATATGTTCCCCATGGACAAGTGAATGTAGTTTTGTTTTGATCCTCCTTGGTGATCATGATCTGATTATAGCCTTAGAAATTTTCCATGAGTGATAGCATTTCATGTCTAGCTATTAAATCAAAGATGATGTCAATGTTAGGAAGAGGGAAAGCATCCTCTAGACATGATTTGTTTAAGTCTATGAAATCGGTGCATATTCTGATACCCCTAGTGGGTTTGGAGACTGGTACTAGGTTGGAAACCCACTCAGGATAGTCAATCAGTTAGATAAATCTGACATCAAGAAGCTTTTGTATCTAAAGTTTCACCAAAAGTGCTATTTGAGGGTGCATCTTTCTCAATTTTTGCTTCATTGGTTTGGCCTCAGGATAGATGGCTAAGTGATGCACAACTACTTCTAGATCGAGCCCTGGTATATTTATGTATGACCATGTAGAGTTCTCTATTTCCTCTTTAAAAAATGTTGCTAATTTTATTTGTTCTTCATCCAAAAAGGATTTGGCATAGAAAGTTATCTTGGGTGCTTCTTCAGTTCCCACATTTATTGGGGTGGCTTTTTCTACTAGCACTATTGACTTTTCTGGATGCATTGTACCAAGGGGGAGATTGAATACCTCATCCTTGGGTGCCTTAGAGAGGTTTTCACCTTTGGATGTGTCCTTTATTTTTACTATTTTTGGATTAGAAAGTGCCACAGTGTGGTTTTCACTTAAATATCTACATGTTACTTTCATGTCATCAATTTTGTGACTGAAGGATTTAATCTTCTCCCTGTAGTATGCTTGTGTGTCTAAATCCATATCAAAACAATCTTTGTGATCTCCCCATGGTAAGTTATCTCAGAGTCGCATGAATTGTGAGATTGCTTCATCATTTTTGAATAAATCTAGAATCAGTGGTCCTCGTTGGTCCCAGTCAATGAGTTGGAGGTATACTAGGCTTATTTTAGTGGTTTGGTCATTTGGGGTGAAAGATGTTGTGGATATCATGAAGAGAGAGTTATTATCAAATAGGTTAGCAAGGTCAAGGGGGAATTAATCTAGGGTAGTATCACATGATATTGGTAACCAAGAGGAAGCCTCAACCCATTTAGAAAAAGTACATTTTCCAATAAGGCTAACTTTGGTAGTAGTACATCATAATCTAAGATTATTTAGACTTCTCTCAAGAATGATGGGTTCTAGAAAACCAATATAATTTTTTCCTAGTTTCTCATTCTTGTTGTACCCCCATCCCTTCATTAGTTGCAAGACTTTATTGTTATCTTCCATGGGAATAACATGCATGGGGTAGTCATCTTGATAGAGTAGTTTAGAGACATCTTCCTCATTAACATCTTCTTTATTCAAATCCCCCCACTTGGTGAAGGTGGTAGATGCAACCTTGAATTTTTCAACCACTTTATTGATAGGTACGGGTTTCCCATGAGATTTTGGAGAAAGAGGTAGTTCTCCCAACACAAAAGTGTCCTTTGTTAGTTTATAATCTCCACAACCATCATCCTTGATCATTGTTTTGATGTTGAGAATGTTCTGCACAATGGGTGTTTTTTTTTCTAAGGTAGATGCAAAGGGTGATGGACCAAAAATTGAGGAGGAGGGTGTAGGCCCTTCATAATTTTTAGGGATTTGGGGTATTTTGTAAAACTTGGCCTCAAGGTTCTTGCAGTATTAAAAAGGCTCACAGTCTCCTTGTATAGCAACTTCTTTGTCCTCAAAAGGGAACTTTACACATTGCTGATAGGTTAAAGCTATAGCTTTTAGGGTGTCAATCCATGGTCGACCAAGCAAGATGTTGTAGAGGAGATCAAGGTATAATACTTGGCATGTAGTCTCATCAATGATGGGTCCCACTTGGATGGGTAGCATGATGATGCCTTGTGATACCCATTCTTGATAATCATATGCTCTGATAGTTGTACTCTTTGTTTTCTCAATACCATCCTCTAAATAACCCATGTTTTTGACCAAATAAAGGGAGAAAATGTTCAAAACAACACCTCCATCTACTAAGACTTTTTTTAACTTTGTTCATATGAACAATGACCTCAAAGTGTAAAGTGTGGTTATGAGAAGGTTGTGACGGTAGGTCTTGTTCCGAGAAGGTGAGAAGATGAGGGATAGTGATATGCCCTACCATAGCTTGAAACTAATATATATCCATATCCTCAGGGCCAAATGATGTGGATAAATATTTCTCTAAGATTTCTCTATGTGTGAGGGATAGCCTCAATAGTTCCAAGATTGACATCTATGTGGGGGTCTTCTTAAGCTGATCTAGGAGATTGTATTTGCTAGGGTTTGATTTTGGCAAAGTAGGTTGTTCCCTAGGTTGAGATGAAGCTCCTTGGATGGTGACCTTGCCACATTGCATGGTGACTCCAAACTTTTCACTATATCCTTTGATGGTAACCACTGTGATGACATTATCACAAGAGGTGACTACATTGGTATAGACATGTTGTACATTATATAAGTCTTCCCTTTTCCATTGTCATTCCCTTTTCTATGATCTGGCATAGGGTTCTTGTATATCTTAAGGTCTTGGTTACTAGTTGGTACTTCAAAAAATATGTCTCCATTCTTGATAAGATCTTGGATAACATTCTTTAGTTTCATGTAGTTTGATGTTTTGTGTCCTTTAATTTTGTGAAAGTCACAACGATCCTTTTCATTGTACTAGGGTCCTTTTCATTGTACTAGGGTGGTTTACCTTATGGTTCTTGGTAGTTTTGGAAATTGGGAAGTGTTATCAAGTTTGACTCTAGCAATTTATTCATGATAGTTTCAATAGGTTCTATCAACTATGTGTATTTGTGTTTTAGGTAGTTATTCCTATTGAGGTTTGTCTTTGTTGCATTTTGATGCTATTGAACTAATTATTTTGTGATGGTGTGGTTTTTTGTATGGTTGGATGAGGATTAGTAGTTTGATTTTGTTTGTTTGAGGAGCAATTATGACCACCTTAGCATCTACCATGCCATCATTCGTCACGTTCTTATTCTTAGCCCAGACTTGAGGCTTGTCGCTTGAATTGGTTGATGGACGATTGTCTTTGTATGCTTGGGTATTTCCCTATGAGATTAGAGCACACTCGATGTTGAGGCCTCTAGGGACAAGTTCATCATAGGTGGTAATGCATTGAAGTTTCAAGTAGAAGCATAGATCTGGATCAACATTTGCTATAATAATCCCCACTTGTTGTTCATTGGGAATGGGCCACTTGCTTTCACTAGCTCTTTATCTCCATCTTTGCAAGAAATTTGCAGAGGATTATCCTTTGTTTTGCTTGATATTATGTAACTCTTCTAAGCTCACATCCATGTCAAGATTAAAGGAGAAGTACTCTATGAATTTATCAGTGATTTCTTGGAAGGTTTTGATTCTTGGAGGAAATTGAGAAAACCAATTGATAGTTGTGCCTGTCAAGCTTCATGGAAAGAGATGCATAAAATAAGAGTCATTGTAGGCAACCTCCATATGCATGATGTTAAATTCTTTGAAATGATCCACAATATTTTCTCTCCCTTTGTATTTATCAAATTTTGGGACCTCAAAACCGAGAGGGAATGGTATGATTGTGATGTTTCGATCGAATGGATATGGACATAGGTTTTGTTGTGTATGGGGCTTCTTCATTTTTCCGATTCAAATGTCCTGCATTTGTTGTGTTAACATATTGAGTTGTGATGCTACATCATCTTGCAGGTTTAGTGGGGGAACATATGTTGCATATTGTGCGATGGTGTATGGATTATACGTGGGATTTTGATATAATGGGGTGTTGTATGGTTTGTATGGTTTGTATGGTGGTGTAAGATATTGTGAAGGTGATGATGATGGAGGTGTATATGCTCCTAATGTGTTTGTATTGATGATGTTTTGTTTAGAGTTATAGTATAAACCCTATTGTTGTTTTTGTTGTTGTGTGAGCACTTGTTGTTGGGCATAGTGTTGGGCTAGAAAGGCTTGTTGTTGGGCTTGGTATTGTTGTTGTGCCACTAGGTCTTGTTGTTGTTGTTGTGTTGCTAAGGCTTCTTGGTGTGCTTGTTGTTGTTGCTAGGCCACTAGGGCTTGTTGTTGGGTCTGCTGATGTTGTTGTCCCACTAGGGCTTGTTATTTTTCTTGTTGTTTTTGTGTTGCTAAGGTTGCTTGTTGGGCTTGTTATTGTTTCTAGGCCACTAGGGCTTATTGTTGGGCC
Organism: Sequoia sempervirens; assembly: GCA_007258455.2. Classification (NCBI taxonomy): domain Eukaryota; kingdom Viridiplantae; phylum Streptophyta; class Pinopsida; order Cupressales; family Cupressaceae; genus Sequoia; species Sequoia sempervirens. The sequence goes on along the minus strand of VDFB02047230.1, from coordinate 27,903,100 downwards.
TGCTACTATTATTGCACCACTAGGGCTTTTTTTCTACTTATTGTTGTTGTTGTGCTACTAAGGCTACTTGATGGGCTTGATGTTGTTGCACAACTTGTTGATAAGCCTATTATGCTTGTTGCAAGGCTAGAGAATTTTTTTGCAATGTAGGATTGCTTGGTTGTTGGGACATTTGTGATGGGTTTTGGGTGTTTATGGTTTGAGTGGGTTGCGGGTTGTTGATGAGAGGAACTTGGGGGTTGTCCTGGTTTAACATTCCTTGTAAAATGGTGGATTGGGATGGATGAATGTAAGTTTGAGGTCCCATTTGATTTTGCATGGCATAGGGGACCAAGGGTAAAGATGATGATGGTTCCATTTGGTATTGTAATGGCAATGGCACATTGAGACCTTGAAATTGATTGAAAGGGTTCCCTTGAATAATGAGTTGAGGGTTCCCTTATTGTATTTGGGAGGGAACAGGGTCTTACCTTGGTTGATGGGGTTTGTGACCAAGGTGTTGCTTTGATTTGGGTTGATTATGGATGGGATGGATGAACCAATGGGGTGGTTAAATAAAGATGACCCTTGTTATGTTAGGGGTTGATTTTTCATAAGGGTGATGACATACCCTTGTTGGTCTATTTGAGACACTTGGTCCATACTACCTTGCATGACATTGGGCACACTTTTGGTATTTGTGGGGATGGATGAGGATGGTTTCCCTCAAAATTTCAAGGTCATCATGGAGTGTAAGTGGTTTATGTGGATGTAGGGGGTGCTCAAGAATGATAGGAGCACCAAAGGTAGGTGTCCAAGTGGTGTTTTAGGGAGGATTGGTGTTTAGAGTGTTGGAAGAATGAAGAAGAATGATCTTCTCTACAGTTTTGTGTTGTCATTGATGTCACCATATTGTGGTTGAAAGTCTAAGTTAGTCTTTGATTTGATATTTTGGTCTGGTATCTGAACCAGTATTCAAGCTAGACACTCTAGTATTCCAGTCCGTAGTCCTCTGCAATTGACAGTTGTTGCTTGCAGTTTTGGGAAACTATTTATGGTTGCTAAAGACATGTATCTTTATAATTTCTTATTCTTAGATGCTCATATGGTGTATCGACATTACTCTGTTGATTGCAATTTTTCTATTAGGCCTATCATTGGCCAACCTAATGGATGAGTTGTGTAATGGTGAATTAATTTTGTTATGCGGATATATGTGTGACTTATCTTAGGTCCATGCCAATATGATGTAGCATGTTGAGCATCTGAATTTCTTTTAAGGAAGATCTTGTGAAAAATTGTAGCCAAAAATTGGTTATTTTGATAAATAAGTACATCTAATTAGGCTGACCTAATTGATGCTTGTGGATAGATCGAGTATATATATGTGTGTTGGACAATTTTTGATGTGTGTGTGCAATTGATGAATCAATTGTGAATGTAAAAGTGAAAAAGAGAGAAAATTATCAAGTGTGTTAAGTCAATCTATTGAGCATCACCATAATTGCATCAACACTTGTTAGGTGCACTACTTTCAGTTCATTTTGGCTGTGAAGCCCAATTTTGTTTTGTAAATATTTTGTAGGTAGTGAGCCTCCTTGTAATCAATGAGATTTTGTATTCAAATAGTGAGTCCTTTCAGGGAAGTGAGCCCTTGGTAGTGGTCCTTATACATTTGGTTTTGGAACTAATTTATCTTGTGAGTTAATCCTCACCATGGTTTTTCACTCATTGGGTTTTCCATGTAAAAAATTTGGTTTTCATTGTGTTGATTTTTAATTTTTGTTCTTTGTGTTTCATGTTCATACTTAATAACATAATAGTGTGGTTGTGGAATTGATAAGTGTTGAATTTTTAAGTTTTAAGTTTTGTGACAACCGATTCACCCCCCCTCTCAGTTGTCCTGCACCTTTTAACAATTGATATTAGAGCTTTGGTTTCTTGGTTTAGAGCTTAACAACTTGAGGTAGATCCCAAAGGTTTGATTAAATGTATGATAAAGAAGAACTCCATACTACACTTGAGGATGTTTAAAAAGTTGAAAATGAAATAGAGATCTAAAAGAAAATCTTGATGATGCAAATGAATGTGTCCAAAAGTTGAAGGAACAATTAAAGAAATTTAAGGAAAGACATAGAGAAGTGAGTGAGCAGTTGAAATAAGAGATAATTGGACCAAAAGTGCTTGTAGAGGAAAAAAAGAGGATTGAAGAATGCCTAAATACAATGGTATAGAACACGTCTGACGAATGCTCTAAACTTGAATAGGAGATAGTAAAATTGAGAGTAGAACTAGAGAAGGAAAAACTTTGTGAGAATAATTTCAGATCTAGCTCCGAAAAGCTTGGAGAATTAATTGTAGGACATAAAGCTACTGAATGGAGATTTTAGGTGAGAATGATTAGTTAGGTGATGATGAATAAGTTTAATGGAGGTAGATTTAATCAATCCTTTGATGGCTATTGCTATACCTATAACAAATTTGGACACAAAGCAAATAAATGCAGATCGAGAAGTAATGGAGATTAAACTAGTCAAAAAAGTGTTGTCTACTATAATTGTAACAAACCTGGACATATCTCAAAGGTTTGCAGAAGTAAGAAGGGAAAGAAGTCTTCTCCAGTAGAAAAGAATGATCTGGTAAAGAAGATCGACAAAGAAGAGATGAAGCAAGAGATGAATAATATATGGAAGAAGAAAGAGGAAGAATAACTTGAAACTGTTGATGTGTATGTGCCCTCATCCGGTACAGACAATTCCTCTAGGAATTAGACCTAGCATGGTCTTAGGGGGAACATTATGAGAAAATTATAAAAACCTCTAAATGAATGGCGAGTAAGAGGCCGAGTAAGAGGCTAACACGAGGATGGAATGTGAAGAATGAATAATCAAAGGTTTTGGAAAGAGAACCAGAAGAAAACATGTCATATTGATTTGCATACTTAATTAGGGTTTTTTGTGTTGAGAAGAATGCTCTTAGTAGCTTTTTGATGTCTGCCACATTTTATGAGTTTTAGGGAAAATCATTGGCATATAAGATAAAATTTGTAAGCCTTTTTGATTAGTCAAGCATTTGAAGAGGTTAGAAAGTTCCTTGGATCAATCTTGAAGTGATCTAAAGCATTTTTGGAAAAAATTAAAGAAATTATTATAGATTCTTTGGAATTATTGTTCAGTCTGCAAAAGAAAGGGAGTCTCAACTAAATTTTAATGAGTTAAGCATGACAATGGATAGAGGATCAAGTGGTGACATTCTAATAAAGATGAAAGGAGTTGAATTGGAAGAGTTTGATCATAGGAAGATGAAAGAAATGGAACTAGGGCTAAAAGAAAATAAACTATAGAGCATAAAAACCATAGGTATGGATTTGTGGGGAGAATTTCTGTGGTTTTCTGATAAAGAGTTCATTTTGTTCTTGTTAAGTCATTTCAAGAACGACAACATTGTATTGGAAAAAACCTACCTAATCACGAAGGAAGTGATCGAAGTGATTACTGGCTCATGCAGTATTGGGGATCTCCCTAGAAATAAAACCATAAAATACAAAGATGCATAGGAACTTACTGGTATTAATAGAGACCCTCGAGCTCTATTGATAAACACACTTACAGATTTGTTTGTAAGGTATGTTGCATATGGAATTTCCTACAAAATCTATTTCAAAAATCATGAAGGCTCAACATCAGCTATTGTTGTATATATTGCTCATATGATGGTTAAAGAGAATATGTAGTTTGATTTGTGTAGCCTATTACTTGAAAAACTTGGCTAAGAATGCCCAAATGTTGTTAGTTGAGGGAATTTGATATTCCTTTTGGGAAGCAAGTCTACAAATATCTGGAATTGTTGGAAGATAATGTAAGTGTGTAAAAATAATATTTCACATCCTTAAGAACAAATCTATGCTTTGATATGTCAGCGCCAAGTTAGTTTGAAGTGGGTTCATCCTCTGGTAAAAGAGAATTGGAATCTATCATTAGTAATTCCCCTCTGAAATCGAAGAAAAGAAAAGCTATAACTAAAGACATCATTGCCTTTTCAAAAGAGAAGGAAAAAGAATCTTTTCCTAGATTTGAATCCTCTAACCCAGATGACATCCTATCTATGTTGGTTAAAGGAAAGATGAAGAAAATTGGTGAGTTATTGAATGCAGCCTCCCTAGTTGATAGGCTCAAAATTGATGATGCTCTAGTAGAGTATCTACTTCTAATAGGTATTTATGTATCAATTGTTTCTAAATACTTAGCAGAAAACTTAGTTGAGGTTGTTGAAGAAAGAATATTACTTGAAGGTCTAGAAGGACGCAAGTTGGAAGCCTTGGTTGAAAAGAGATGTACTAAAGCTAAGTAAAGATTATCTCAACTTATCATGCAAATGAAGAAATGCATCAACAAAATATTAGATATCTACAAATGTTGTCTCTGGTGGCCTGTTATGGTAGACAATTTTAGAAGTAGGATTGAGGAAATTGAGTCTGAGGTAAACATCATCGGAGAGAACTTTGATATATTTGAAGAAAAAGAAGGGAAACAAAGGATGAGAGTTGGTGAATTGAAAACTAAGTTCATTGTTGTAAAAAGACAAAGAGATGATGTGGTGAATTTTTTTTGGCTGCTTTATAAAGAGATTGCTAACGTCTAGTTAGACCATCTTTCTGGAATACTTACTAATGCAAAAGATTGTGAAAGACAATACTCATCTACAAATTGGTCATCTTCTTTCACACTGTTGGCCCTATTAGAAAGCATCTGCACAAGAATGAATTCATTTGTATTTAACTAGAAGAAGTTATATCAAATTATCATAGAAAGATACAAGAATTTGTTTCAGGTGAAGAGTGCCATTTTTACTTGAATTCTGAATGATCAATTTATGTTGTTTTGTTTATTTTGACAAGAAAGAAAAGAAAGAGAAAAATGGAATCTAAACAAGATGAAGAAAAGTTGAATTGTTGTTGAAAGTTTGAATGTTTAAGAGTTTTGGGATGGTTGGAAGTTTTTGGAAGAATTGGAATCTTTTTGCAATGTCACCATGTTTACATCATTTTAGTTTCCCTTTTCCATTGATGTCAAAGGGGGAGAGATTTGGAAAGTTGGGAGAGATTGGAGGAGATTTTTTGAATATTTTTGCACATGTTTCCATCAATGACAAAGGGGGAGATTGTTGGAAGAATGAAGAATAATGATTATCTCTACAATTTTGTGTTGTCATTGATGTCACCATGTTGTGGTTGCAAGTCTAAGTTTTAAGTTTTAAGTTTTGTGGCAGCTGATTCACCCCCCCATCTCAATTGTCCCATGCCTTTTAACATAGAGTACCCACAAATGTGTTGCTTTCCAAAGGAAGAGTGTGACCAAAGTCCTCAGCAAGACTAGTTGAAAGATTAGGGATTTGTGTTTGATTTGGCCCTAGTGATGGAGTTGGTTAAGCGTAGATGAAGCAAAACCTTGTGTGAAGTTTTTGGTGAAGAAATATTTGGGAATTGAATCCATTTTCTGTGGGGTTGACGTTCTTTATTATACTCAAGGATTTCTTCTTTAGTAATCTCAAATGGATTATTTGTAACATCTTCTACCTCATATGACTCCTCCAGAATTTGGGGTTGTTGTGATGAGGTAGAATGACTTCTTGGATCAAATTCTTGAGGGTTGGTATTACTTGTGGTAGATGAGACTTTTGTTTTCTCCATGATTCTCTTATGTTGTGATCTTGTTGTTACCATAAATTTTGGGTCACCTATGGGAGAGTAATGTTGCGATTTTTAATGTTTAAAATCTCTAGTTGACTCAAATTTTGGTAAGAGGGCCACTTTAAGTCGTTTTGGAGCAATGATGGGAATGGGAGTTGAAATAGGTGGATGATATTGGGGAAAATTTTTATAAAATCTTGGACAATAGTCTTAGACAAGGACAATTTGATGTTTTGATAAAATGTGTTAATGAACTTGTAAATCTTTAAGGTAGTCTATTGACCTTTAAGATAAAATTGTCCACAAAATATGATAACCAACTCAACTAAGTGCATGGAAAAGGATAAATTTCACAAACAACATAGCTAAGTTATGGGATTGGTTTGATAGATGTCTAAGTCAAAATTTTTGGTGTGTCCAAAAGCTTACAAAGTTTGGTAAAGTGAAATGTGAAATATGATAAAAGGGTGGATGAAATTTTTTGACCCAATAATGTTAACATAGAGTGAACCTTTTTTTTTGCAAGACCAAGGTAGTGAGAAAAATACTTTACCCTATGATTAACTCAACCCAAAAGATCAATGTTTTGACTTAAATGAGGGGGAAAATTTAGACATATAAATCTAATTCATCCAACAAAGGGCAAGCATACAAATTTCTTAACAAGATGTCTCGGTTGTGGTAAATTTTTAAGGCCCATTTTCTGATAAACTTTGAACTATGATGTCTATGTTTGAAATGGCGAAATGTGCACCTTCATTTGGGGATTTTTATTTTAAAAGAGATCATGAAGACAAACACGTGTGGATTTCAATTGTGCATTTTTTTTTGGATTTTCTATTTTTGAAAAGAGGATATCTAATTCCATGTAGGAGGTGGTAATACATGCCTTTGGACCAAAATATCGGATTTTTGCTCTTGTTTTTCTAGGATGTTTGTTGTGTTTCTCCATTGGTTTGGTGTTTCCTTTGTCTCAAATTTGAAGCTCCTCAAACTACTAATTATGTATGATTTTTCTCCTTCAATCAACTCAAAGTTTGGTTGTTGAAGTGGAGCAATCAGACACCAAATGATCATAAGGTGAGAGAGCAAGTACATATGTGGGGTTCAATTTGTGAGCTTATCTTGATTAATGTATTTTATTTTTACCACAAACACTTGTCTTGCTTAAGTTTCAAATTAAATGTCTATGTCAAAAACACAATTCATTTTACAAGGTTTGTTATGTGAAAATCATGAAGTTAGAGTCATAGTTTCCTACGCTAACTTTGCAAAGTATGGATTGAGATATAAGCCAAGATATTTGGGAAGTCTCTAAGGATAGAATCCTTAACAAAAACATCAATATCAAGAATTTTGAAAGGGTATCCATGCTTAAGCCAAAGGGTTTGAAGTTTTGAGAAAGATTGTTGATGTTTGTTTGCAATGTTTTGGAACCAAGCAAGTATTAAACCAACTCACAAGCATTTACAATCCTAGCTCAAGTGGGTGCATATTTCTTAGTAGGCTTACCATCATCCCCTAAGATATGATTAATCCATGAAGATGGAATGGAAAAATAGGCTATGTCAAGAAAATGTATCGTCTCGGCATGCCAAGCAAAAGATTCCCTTTCCTATTTTCTTTATTGCCTCAACCAAAACTAGACATGTGGTAAGTAACTTCTTGGAATGGTTCTATTCCAATGCATTACCTTAAAATATGCTTCAGAGATGAAATTGGTGAGCCACTACTAACAAAGGTTCTTAATTAGGACTTTGGGGATAAATTGGTGCATATACATATAGTAATTTACTCATTTAAGAGGCCTCCCAACCCTTAGAAACATCTAAGGGTTTTGACGTATCACACAAATACTAAGGGAGACATTCATCGGTATAAGACAACACTAGCTCGTTAATGGATTTCGTCACACCAATCTATTTATATAGTAGATTGAAATGAAAGCATCACTTGGTTCATTACCTCTCACAAGTTAGGAGGTAGGCCCTCTAAAGGTAACACATATTCTGAAGCTTAAAATTATTTCATCACCCAAGATTTCCAAAAGGTGCAAGGGGAGAGGATATGAACTTACAAGAAGTATACTTGTGTGTTTCTCTTCATCCAAGATCACACGAAGTAGAAGGAGAGAGGATCTGCACAACAAGTACACACAATAAAATCAACCATGTATTCATTTTAACCTTGACAAGCATAATGAGTTTGTTTTAAGCACCAAGTTGAAGTGTTTAATTGTTCAATTTTAACCCGATATTGCAAAATGAAGATATGTGGGTTCAATTTTAACCAACTTTGAATGTTAATTTTAAACCCAGAGGAAAATTTAGTTGGTCCTAGAATGTGAAGTAAAGCATCATAAAATGGGTTATAATTTCCCCATAAGTGTAAAAACACTTGTTATAATATATAGTCAAATGATGATATGCTCGTTCACTTCAAATTTAATTTCCCAAATTTTTAAAACTAGTTAGCCTCGAAAACAAAAACTAGAAGTCAGTGACATGTTAGAAATCAGATGAAATCAAAAATTTAAAGCACATGAAAAAATATAGTTTCTATTTTGTTTACTAGTAAAAAGTGACATTGAAATCAATTGTGTTGTTGAATTTCATCAGATGCATCACCATATTGCAAGTGTGTCACTATATTGAAAAATCAAATGTGTCATTCCATAGTAAACAGTGACATCAAAAGTGTTGCCACATCAAATGCGTCGCTATAATGAAATTCTTAATGTGAATAAAAATCAGTTTAGCATCACTATTTAAAATATGCGATGATGAAATTAAATAACACATCACTAAATTAATTGTGCCACTAAAATAAAACCAAAGTGTGTCACTGTATAGCAACACATCCCAGATGTGTTGTTGAATTTGATCAAGTGTGTTGTTGAACCTGCAAACACAAAAAAATGGGAATCTAAAGAGAAATTCGTTAGATTTGATTAGTACGCCCCTCCCTCTAGTTCCAAAATGTGACCATAATGATAGTGTTGACTAAACATGCTAGATCCAAATGAATTTAAAGCCTATTTAATTACCTAATTCATGATCCCAATAAGATATTCATATCAATCAAAGCGAAGAAGCCATTAAAACTAACATTCTAAAACACAAAAGCTTGACAAACATCTATTCTAAGACATTGAATCTTATCCTATTGGGGGATTGGTGTCACATTGATGTGGAATGGTGATCCTTTCCAAATCCCTTGGATAATATGATCCTTTCCAATCAATTTTGTTGATTAAAATCAATGGTAACTAATGAAAAAGATTAACAAAAACATGATAAAAGATAGATTAACATGGTATAAGCCAAGATGTTAAATGTAAGTGTATAAAAACCTATTCTAAATGTGTACAAGATTGAAAGATGCAAGCCCTATATTAAAAATATGATAAATGGATGCAAACTAAGTTATCATGGAAGCCATTGATGGATGCTAAGCTAACAATGCATGGAAATTAATCTAAAATGCTTATCAAATGTAAAACATGAGTGAAAATGGTTGTGAGTTTCAACAACATAATTTTTCTATCAAAATATGGATCCTTATTCAATAGATGAAAAGTCTATTTATAGAATAGGCAATGAGAAACCGGTGATCAAGATTGAAAGAATCAATCAATAGTCAGGATGGAAAGAAGATGGAGGCATGGATCATGGATTCCCATCAAGGGTTGAGAATGCACGTTGATATTTAATCAAGGGCTCACAATCATGTAAAGAAGCAAACTTTCAAAGCTTGCTCAAGAATTTTGTTGAAAGTTTGTTACAAAGAAGAATATTCCATTTTTTTATGAGTGCAAAGGGGGATTATTCTCAAAGAATATTCTCATGCAAGTGGATGAGGAAAATTAGCATTTAGCAAATTAAAACAAAGTTTTAATGTGCAAGGGGGAGGGATATTCCATAGGAATATTTCCTTTTGGAGAAATTTAAGATTTAGCATTAAATAATTAATTTATTCAATGAAAGGGGTGGGATTAGGATATTTAATTAAATAAGAAGATATAAGAAGGCTAATTAAATAATTTTCATTATTCGATTAGACATGATGAAAGGTTAATATGATGGAGAGTGAATTAACCTAATTAGATTAATAGATGAACATAAGGCCTTTGATTAATTAACTAGGTTAATTTAATTAAATAAGCAAAAAGATGATGGATTTTAAGATGAAATGATATTAGTATATCAAATGCTAGTGTGTAGCACCATTCAAAATATTTTTATGTGTCTACTCAAAATTTTGTTGATTAATTCATACATTATAAGCCATGACTTGCATCACTATTCTAGTTTTTATGATTAAATAATATTTTTTTTCAGATGATGCGAGTAGAAACTGTTGGAAACAAGCAACATTGACAGGGGGGTGAATCAGTGTTCTACAAAAATTAAGTTTATTATTCTGATCTTTAACCCACTTAAAGCATTCAGCCAAGAAAAATATGCAAAAGAAAAAAAGCAAACAATCACAACACCATAACACAAGGATTTTTATGTGGAAACCCTACTAGGGGAAAAACTTTGGTGGATGGCCAGTCCACCATATAGTTTGAGTATACTTAAAATAAGTTTACAATATGGTAATGTACTTACATTTAGGCTCACTACCTAGAGCTCACTACTCAAAATAGAAAGGAAAACTTCCTTACAAAGGTTTGGATTAGATCCAAGAGAATGAACTGAGAGAGTCGTTATGCCTTGCATAACCACCCCATTTTATTTTATTTTTGGAACAAAATGTGTCCCCCTTTTGTTTTGTTTTGTTTTGTTCACCTTTGGTTGTTTGGTTGGGTCTTAGGAGTCGTGTGTTTTTCTCCTAAGTCTTTCTTTTGCTCTGGTTGAGGCAGGTCCAGAATCGAATCCAAATACGAAACTCTTTCAAGGTTTCTACTTCGGATATAGTTTCGACCCCAACTCCACCTTCTCTTTTATTTCTCCTTTACTTCTGCTGGTTGTTTTTCGATGAAAAATTGGGTTGTTCTATCCTCTTGTTTTTTGGTAGTTTCCTTGTGTTTTGTTTGTGTGCTTGCGCAGAAGCGGAATCAAGATTGGAAAGCAAGTATGAAATTTCAAGTTTCTACATTCTGTTCTCGTTCTGACTCTATCTTTGCTCTTTTCCTTCCTTGATTTCTTTGTTGTTCAAGACAGATCCATTTTTTGTTCTAGTCTCACTTCCCTTGTGTTTGTGTGTTTGTTTGTTGCTTTTGGTCTAGACCAGATCCAAACCCAAAATGGAACTTTGAACTTTGTGAAGATCCCTTTCGGTTTTGTCTTTGCCCCCATCTTCGTTTGTTGTTTTTGGTCGGTCCTTTTGTTGGGGTCGGATCCAAGGATGGAAATGAAGTAGGGAACTTTGTGTGGTTTCTTTATCTTGTCTCTGACCTGACTCCGTATTCGCCTTACCTTTTGATGTTTTGTAGGCATAAAAGATATCTGTTTGTTCACTTCATTGGCTCTATCCCTGAACTACCGCATTTATGGCATTAAATGCAGCCTATTTGCATGCATTAATTAATGATTAAAGTTTTAATTATGCTTAAACTACCTCATTGTTATTATTATGTGAATTTTTTAAGAAAACCATGGTGAGGAAAGTCTCGAAAGAATTGATTTGATCATGGAGGTGAATTGCAGATCAAATCTTGGCTAATTTTTGGTCAATCCTGAGGAGCGTTTTGAGGTAGGTTTCTTTGTTTTTCCTTCTCTAGTTTCTTCTTTTGAGTGTGTTGTTTTGGTGCATTCACGAGAGGGATTTTTTTCTTTATTTTTGTTTCCTTTGTTGGTGTTTGTGTTGTTCTTTTTGTTCTACTTGTTTGGTTCTTTCTTTTCCGTTCCGTTCCATTTTGGGTTTTTCTTTCATTTGTTGTTTGTTCAGTTGTCACTTTCATGACAGGTTCATTTGTCATACTCTGGTTTTGACTACAATTTCACTTTTTGAGGGGTTTCCTTTCTTGGGTGATTAATTTCATCTTGAGACCTTATTCTAGTATTCTCATGTTAGTTTTGGGTTGTTCGTGTGGGATTCTTGTTGTGCCCTAGTTTTTGGAAATACATGTCGAGTGAACTAGGGTTTTGTAATATATCCTTTTCCATGGTTTAAATGACTTTTTGTATGAAGGAACTGTTGGAGGGTTAACTTATGCTATTTATAGTTTCCTTTAAGGCCCATGTGACCTAGGGTTTAAGGTTCATATGACTGTACCTCGTTTGAAATACTCTCCGCTTACTAGAATTATTCCACTCCCTTTCATTATTGTGATGTCAAGATATCTTTACTCTTGGTCAGAACTAGATCTAGAGGGGAAGTTGAACTTGGTAACTAACATTTGTTTTTGGTTCAATCCCCATTTTGATCCTGCTTTCGACCCTGTTTTAGTTCTGGTCCGGTTTCCATCTCGCTTCCAACCCTATTTTGCTCCTTGTTCATTTCCGATCCCGGCCCCACCACATGATGAAAGATATATTTTATGCCTAATAATTGTATAGTTCTGCCTTCGATAAAGGCATATTTTGACTAAGTAAACATTATCTAAGGAGGATGGAGAAGGGATTATATGATTGACTAACTTAGATGTTTTGTTCATCTAATATAGGAAGTTGTTGATGAAATCAAGAAATGTCAGGAGCAGTAGATGGGGCCTCTCAGAGAAGCCAACCAGGTGAAACTTCATGGCAAGGAGTTAGACCAAAGAAGATCAAAGTGGAGTAGCTTCTGTATACCTTGAGATGTAAGCATAGGGAGGTTATCCTCACAGCTAGTAAAATTGATTCCAATGTCACAGATTTTATAGTTAAAAGGGCCCTTTTAGCTATGAAGAATTGCATGAGGAGACATTCACTGAGGAGTAGGTCACAGGAAGGACATAAAGGATCATTCAATCTAGGCTGGCACATGTTGCACTCTTCCCCCTATCTATCCAATGTATGGAGTTGATTCTTGCAACAACTAGAGCATATAACCCTGCTACTAGGCAATGTGTGGATGTAAAGGGTAATGTTATTATTGACTTCACGCCTCCAATGATCAAATTCCTATTTCATATACCTGATCCCAATAATCCTAAGAAATTGAATGAGTCAGAGGATTTGAAGCTTTACAATGATAATAAGGAGAGGAATAGAGTTCACATGAATAAGACTTGGATGAGGGTGGAGAAGAAGCCTCTGACCAAGCTTCCAAACTAGCCTAAGAGGGTAGAATTAAGTAAAGAAATTGTATATATAATCATGTTCCTTTCTAGGGTGTTTGGAAAAAGGGATGCTTCATTGTTTAAGGAATGAATGTTTCCTTTTATCCAAGTTATTTTGGATGGGAGGCAACAATTTTGACTAGTCAATGATAGTATCAGACAACATTCACAATTAGATGATAAAAGTGAGAGAAACCAAGTGTTTCTTTATGACCTCCTATGTAGTTTATGCAGCTACCCAAGTGGGGATTTTTCTTCAACTTCAAACAGTAGGTATATTGGAGGAAGCCCAAGGACATAAGAGAGTGTGGGAGTATTATAATCAGCTCACCTTGCACGCATTAGAGAAACATTATAGAAGGGTTAATGATGCCTTTCTTTATGTCATTATTAACAAGCTTAATGGTGATGTAGGGTATAGGCTTAGCAGGGAGGCAATGGATTTTGTGAATGAATGGGGTCATTGGTTTATCTAGTACCCCACATTCACCTATTTCAGGTTAGCAAGCTTTGATGGTCACCCCCATTTTCTACCTAGATGATGTGGTGATAAGATCATTTTAATGGAGTTTATTTATCAAGCCTTGGATGTTAATTTCCAGTTTGGAAAAAAACACAAGACTAGGTGCCATAAGTTTCCAATGAAGTTGAGGGCATTTTGATGTCCACACATTTAGGTAGCTAAGGCCGTTTATGATGAATTAGTTTATTTGAAGTTGGGCTTGTACACTACAAGGAAATACTATGACCCCAAGCACAAGATGAGGGCTTTGCTTCCTAGTGTCTTTGAGAAGCACTTTAATTTGTTGGAGGATTTTTGGGAGGACTTGCAAGATGAATATAACCTTAGGAAAAAGAATTATGAAAGGATACCTATCCCACTTATGGTTGAGCTTGGGATAAAAGAAGACATTCTAGAAACATTATTTGATGATGGGATGGTTTTGGATCCCAGGTATGATGCAGACAAGATTGGTACTAAAGATCTTGATCCAACAGATTGGAATGCTGAGGAGACAATTGACATAAAGCAGATTGCAAGATCGGTGCTAGATAGGAGTATTCAATGGGTGAGTTTGAGGACTAATCAGGCTAAGGCTCCATCATCTAAAAAGAGGAAAGCTGCAGGTACCACCCAAGGATATAAAAGGGAAAACAAAAGGATGGAACCTAAGGAACCTTTAGAGTTTATGCCTTCTAGTGCACAAGAGGAGGTGGTTCCTCAAGACCTTTCAGAGGTGCAAGAAGATGAAACAATTGCGGAGGTGGGGGATTATACATCTACTACAGGAGAGGTACCTACTCAGCCCTCTGATGCACAAGAATTAGGTCAAGAATCACCAAAGGGGGCCCTCCATGATGAAGCAGGTCTTAAAGCGAATGGAGGATGAAATTGAGATACATAATATAGAAATAGATTCAGAAAAGACTCCATCTGATAAAGAGCATCATCTATTAACATATTTTGATATGACATATGATGTAGGAACCAAACACATATTGACTGAAGAAGATCAGTGGAAACTCTTTGAAGATGCAAAAAGAGAAGTTTATGCCAAGGCACAAGTTGAGGAATCAACTAAGCAACAAGCAGAGGAGGCCAAGGCACAATCTGAGTTGGCAGTCAAGCAGAAGTAGTTGGAAGATAAGGTCAAGGCTGATTAATTAGCTCAACAACAACAACAAAAGGATTAGGAGATCAAAATTCAAGAAGAAAGGGATAAGATGATGATGCAACAGAAAATACATAACCTTGAAGAGGAAAAGCCCAACAAAGAAGAGAAAAAGAAGCTATTGAAGCTAAGCTCAAAGCACAAGAAGAGGCTTATAGGAAAAAGGAAGAGTAAGAACAATTGAAAAGGGAAAGAGAGGCTGTTGAGATTGTTGAATATGAAAAGAAGTCCAAGGAGGCATGGGAATTATGTTGAAGAGCTGAAGAAGCAACAGGATAAAATGTTAGAGAAAAAGAAAGAGGAAGAGGAATGTTTAAAGTAGTAGCTGGAGGCTAAAAGGCTGCAAGAACAAAAGGATAAAGAGGAAGCAGAAAGGTTAGCACAGGAAAAGGAACAAAGTAATCATCAAAAAGTGTAGGAAGTTGATTCTCAATCGGAGCCAACATTGTTACAACCTCTGTCTTCTACTACTGTTGCTTCTTCTTCAGCCCAGAAAACCAATACTCCTATTGCTCCTACTTAGTTAAAACTAGACTTGGAAAGAAAACAAGTTGTTCAACCACAACCGTTGAATTGGGAGGAAATGATGAAAGAAATTGGGAAAGAGAAACCTAAAAAGAAGGCCCAGGTTCTTCACTCTACTAGGATCACTAATCCTGGAGAGATTGTTGCTGAATGTGCCATACCTGTAATGGAGAAGAGTCGTGATGATATGAAAATCACTGATTATCAGTTGGGGGCAATAAATTTGGGAAAGCCTACAAGAAACCAACAAATGAGTTTGATTGATATTGTGGCCTGTTCAACTAAATCCTGGATGATTAAAGATAAACAAAGGAAGGATGAGCTTAAGGCTCAGTTGGATCAGCTCCATAGTTTTTTGAAAGATTTTTCAAGTCCCATTTCCCAACAAGCTACTCTTCCTAAATCCCCGGTTTTGTTAACAAAGAAGGAAGCAAATTATTTGATTTAAATGAAAAGAAAGGTAGGAATGATGGATAAATGGTTGGATAAGCTCAACCAGAAGGTTGATGATGTTCTTGTTGAGGGTTCTAAGATTCATAAAGCTGCTCTTGAATTAGCAGAAGATCTAGACCAATAGGCTAAGGATCTGGATAAGCAGGATGCTGAATATAAGGAATATGTTAAAAGGCTTGAGGATATTAGCAAAGTACCCAAGTCCACATTGCTGGAATATTCAATTCTTGAGCATCGTAATGTGGATTTTGTGGAAAAAACTATGAGCATCATAAGGTTTATTAATTCAAGGGCTATTCATGGGCATCAGGAAGAAGTACGAGAAATGAGCAAGGATTTGAATCAATAGATGGTCAAATTAGAGGCAATTGTGGCCATTTTAATTAACCTAGATTCCTTAAACAAAGAAGGCCTATCTTTGGATAAACTAAGAGAGGGATTGAGGGGTAGGTTTGAGGAGATTATGCAAAAGGGAGATGATGGGGAGAATTTATTGTTAGATCAATTTATGGATATTTGGGAGGAGGTAAGAACTACTAGAAAGGAGTTAATCAAGTTAAAGGAGATGCAAAGGTTGGTTTTTGCAGAATTCGAAAGAATCAAATTTGAAGGTGATTGGTTGGATGGGCCGAATTTGGGTACTCTACAACAGGTGTTCTCTAGTTATGACAAGTACATTCTTGAGCATTCAGTGCAAAAGTGACTGACTCTTTTCACCATACTCTATTTGCTCTTCTCCTCTTTTTGTGGGTTTTGACGCAATCTCAACTCTGAGTTGATCTGTCGGTTTCACTCTCTTTTTGGAGTATCAGATTTCTTGTTGGCACAATAGAGTGATCAGCCTTGGAATAAGAGTTCATGAAGTCCACTTCTGTGTTTAGTTCCAGTTCCATTAATTGTGGATCTTGATTAATAATTGAGAAATTTGTGCATGTGGCACCCTATATGTATTATTAGAATTTACTTTGTAAAGGTCAGCTAATTGAAGGAAGATCAACCACTTGATGATAGAAAATAGAAATTAGATCTAGGATTTCTATGTTTTAGGGGAGATACTCTAAAAGTTCAATAAAAAGCTTGGTTATTTTACAGTTTTTCATACATTTTCATGTTATGATTTTAAAGTTTGGATCTATTTTGATAAGGTTAATGGTACATGATCAATCCATATTCCAATGATTTTTGTTGTGCTTAATAGTTTCTTATTTGATGAAAGTCAATAGAAGGAACTAGATTCAAGATTATATCATTGGATTATCTATGGATGAAGTTGTTATTGTATTCATTTGATCTGTGTTTTAGATGATGAGTGAGTGATTTGTTTGAAGTAAGTTTAGTCAATGTTGATGGTATCTGAATTAGCACTATGGATGTATGTAGTAGCATAGTTTATTCTATGGATTGCATCTTGTTTTAGTTATGGTTAGGTGGAATAAATACTCATTACTGATATGCATGTCTAGGTATGTAATAATTTTACTCATGTTTCTTTGATTTGAAGCTCTGATTTATCTTTTTCTTTTATTTAAACCCCCCCAAACGTGGACTACTTGATGCTATGCATTCTTGTTCCTTGTTACCAACAAAGGCCCCTTGAACATTATAGTACCACTGAGTGAAATCAGCATAATTGAGAACCAATTACCAGGACCTTGGGAGTTAGATATCCATGTGTTATCTTTCTCTTTTAACATAAATAGAATAGTAATATTTTGTTTAATGTTGTTGTGTTGTTTTGACCCTCAACAAGAGTAGCATCTACAAATGCTTGATTACAATTCTGGTTAGGCTCAGTAGTCGATCTTTTGTCCTTCCAACTAATCTTGCACTTCTGCTCTACTCTGCTCTAACTTGCACCACAAAATCTTTGATGTGCAAGTTGAACTGTTCATAAATCACTCAATCACCCTTCTGATATTTGCAACACACATCGACAAACCTTCTACACATACACAAAATGATATAATTGAACATTTATATATATCTACAACTAATAATTTAATCACAACCAGTTGGCTTCAATAAAACTTAAGAATATTCAAAACTGTCAGCTCAAATCATGAATGATATTCAATGCGCACCCAAATCAAGATCATTGAACATGAAAAAATTTGAGTAAACACTTCTTGAATATCCTGACACTTAAAATCATCCAGGTCAGCCACAAAAAACTGATGAACAAAAAGATATCAAACTAGATATGCAAACTAGCGTACAACTTGATACGAGGCACTGAGATTTTTAGAAAACACAAGACATACATTGATTAACCTCCCATAAGATAAAAAAATCAAAATAACAATAGAAAAATTGCATGAGAATCAAAGAACACAAAACTATCGAATGCTCTGTTCTTTCTGACTGTCCTCAAACTATCTACCAGTAGGAGTAAATGACGACGTGTACATCCAATCACGGACTAGGTTTTCCATCAATGACAACACTAGATAATGTTTGCAGTGTCTCTTGCCAAAAATATCCCCCATTATCATTGATGGCAACACTTAGTGAAAAATGACTAAGTGTCAGATCAGTACCAACATGAATTACACTGCCACTACAAAACTTCAAAAAGAATCTTCAAACTCAGTTTAGAAATGCAACTAACCCTAAGATTAATATGCATTTTTCACTGTACAATTATCCCCCTTTGAAATCAATGGAAAAATTGGGGAAATTGAAAAAGAAATCAAAATTTCAAAACTGTACAGGCATGATCTGGTAACTTACAAAAATTTGAAATTATCTGCAAAATTTCTTGACACACTCAATTTTTTGTCCCAAACCATTTTGAAACTCTCCAAAATTGTTATGTGACCACAAACTAAGTAAGATTGATTTTCTGCAATATCAAGATTCATTGGATCACTAACTTCCATAGCATCTTAGGCTTCCTTTAGTGCATTCACCATTATTTCAATCTTTGGACCAATTAGTCCTCTAAGTTCACATGCCCTTCCTACAATCCTGTCATTTTCATGCTTCAAACTCCGTACTTTGTCAAGTAGAGATATTACTTGACCTTCTTACTCACCAACATTACTAGCTAATAGATCAAAAGCATCAGAAATGGTAGCCAATTGTTTTTCAAGATCCTTCACCTTCTTCTCATTTCCTTCAATGAATTTGGACAAAATAAAAAATGACTTATAGGTCTTTCCTCCTTCAAATATGGAATCTTGAATGTTTTTCATATAGGTGGCTAACAGAGTTTTATCCTTACCAATCACTTCTTTGAACCAACTAAATCTTTTTCAATCAAAATCCTTCTGCACTTTAACCATGGATAACTTTTCAAGAGACTCAAAATGAGTACTTAAAAAATTTATGATCTTCTTCAGTTCACCGAAAGAGGAACTGGATGGATCCTTATCATGAGTTGGCATGATTTTCTCCAAAACTCTAGATGTAAGACTTAATAAGTCATTGTCCTCAATGTGAGAATTCAAAATCTTCTCACTAGCCTTAGCTTGTGGAAATGATGCAACCTTCATTATCTAAATTGGAGACAAGGTGGATAGATTAATCAAGCCTTCAACCAATTCAGGATCAGATTCTTCATGTTGTTCCACTAGAAATTTCTCCATTGCCTTGGCGATGTCTCTTGCTTCCACTGGGATTTCTTTAACTTGAACCTTTTCTTCTTCTTCAACTTTTGGTTCCATAGTAACTGTTTCCTAATTGACTTTAGGAGCTTTAGCTTCTTCATTTGGCATCTCCTTTTCTTCAACAAATACAACCTTAGGAACTTTAGTTTCCATAGGTGCTTATGAGTTATCCACATAAGGAGGAATCTGATTATCCTTAGTATCCACATTCACCTCCTCATTTACCAGATCAGATACAACATCTTCAGCATTCACTTCTTCAACATTGATCTTGTTTCTTGACAAAAATGCTTCCAGGATTTTCTTGGTTTCATCAACAACAACACTAGTTTTATTGATCATAAGTTTTTCCACCCTTATTTTGCTTTTGAATTCCTTCTTGGCTTTGTTTTGGAGTGAATTCATCTCCTCAATAGACATTTTTAGACACAAGTCTTCAAGAATTGTCTTCCTCATATGCTCTTCTTCTATCCTATCATTTACTCTTCTCAACTCCAAAACATCATATAGACTCTTAGGTAAACCAGACATAATTTCAACAAGAACTTTTTTGAAAATATTCAATTTTTTTATTCTTTCCTCTTCAAGAATTCTTTGTCCTGATTCATCAAACATTTCATACCATTTGCAAAGGGGCTTGAGATTTCCATCCTTGACAACAACATACTCAACTTCTTCAATTTGCATACCTGGTATGTCAATTTTTTCCTTCTTCTTTGCCTTTTCTTCCTTACCGAAAGACTTCCTCTTCATTTCTTTCACAACTTCTTCTGACTCAGTCTCCTCACTTTCTAAGATGGCTTCATAGGTTCTTGAGCTCTTGTTCTTCTTCCTCTTACCAGAACCCTTGTCTTTGGTTTGCATAGGAACTAGCTTGGTTATAGGAGTAGATGGGGAATTCCTTGTTGATCTAGTATGGGCAGAAGATCCTACTGAACTAGAAGATTCAGTTCTTGCTGACTCTTTTCCTACTTTAGCTTCATCTCTCTTTCTTTTGGATTCTTTCAATTTTTCTATAGGTATTCCCATATTTTCTGCAAAAACTTCAACTTCTTTTCTTACTCTTATGACTATCTTTGGCTTATGTAATTGATCATGGACTTGCATGCTCTTTTTTGCATAAGATCCAAACCTTTCTTCTATTGGATCGAGAGGCGTTCTCAACAAATGTTCTGCATACATATTCAAGATTTTCCCCTCTACTTCATATCCCATAGGCATAATCCATATCATCCTAGGATCAGTGGCTTCCATATGACATTGATCAATATCTACCATGAAACAAATTGTATCTTTGTACTTTTCTACAATTGAGGTAGGTATTCTTTCTCTAGCATGCATCATATTCTAATTTCTTTTGAAGTGCCCCCAGAAGGCAGTGTTTCTGGTTTGATGATCATCACTTCCAAACAATATATCTCTTATTTGCACAGCTATAGGATGATTACTTTTCGAATGAACTTTCCCAACACCTGAAACCTCACTCACGAAGTAAAAGAAAAAGAATAGTAGCAAATTACCATACTTGAGAGAGTTATTTTTGTCCTTCTTAATCTTACCCAAATTCTACAATAGTTGACTTTTGAGTAACTCACACAAGTCATAATCTGCATTTTCTTTTACCATCTAATAGGATGCATAAATAGCCATACTAGATATTGAATTATCCCAGCTAGAGTGGTAGACCTTGTAGCCAATGACCATTGATGAAAATTTCACATCCACTTCAGAAATATCTTCAATTGTCATTGCCCTTCTATCAAATTGTGCACCTATTGCATCAGTAACCTTCTGATTCTTTACAAATTTCAAAACTAGCAATCTACTAGAGGAATTTAGACTTGTGATAGTGCTTATAGCCTCTTTCATAATCTTAAAAGGTATATTCAATCACATGAACTCAACATGAACTCTGCTTAAAATATATCACACCCATTTGCTTCCCTCAAATATGGGGAATTTCACAAACTGTGCAAAATTCTTCACTTCTAGGGTTTTGTATTCCAACTTAACAGTGAATTCCTCTCCAATTCTATTGTTGGAATACAAATTCATCATTTGTAAGCTCCTTAACTCTTCAATATTGGCATGTATGTAATCCCTAATGTCTTTAGTGTGCAAGACTTTGTATGATATAAACAAAAACACACCTAAGGGATCAGTATCAACATACTTATAAGGATTCCACTTGAACTTTGGATGGGGTCTATCCTTGACTTTAACTACCAATGGAGTGGCCATTTTTAAAAATTCATAAATTCACTGGTTTTTTTGATAAATACCTTTTCGACGGATCAAAATTTTGATCGTTGAGTCCTCTTCACACTTGAATCTCACCACAACTCAACAAAGTTAGCTCTAGGGCTCTTCAAATTTCTTTTTCTCCAAAATGAAAAGTGACAAATGAAAGATAAAAATGACTTTTTATTGTTCGCACAACTAACTCTTTTGTCGCAATAAATGCTTTTACCCTAATTCATCTAATTACCCTATTTCAATGCACTGGGACATATAATTCTTCTGTGGATTTCCAATACTATAAAATACTTTCTCCAATTGGTTGAGCAACATCTGAGAGGAATCTATGCACTTACTATACTTTTCCACATTTCGGTGTCAATTATCAGCAAGGGGTTAAGAGATTTTCTTGACAACTCCCCTTAGGCCAAAGACCTAAAACTAATTCCCATAGGAATTACCAAAGCAGATTCTGGTGTAGGTGCATTTCCTTCAATAGAGGGATCCTTCTTCACCCATTTCTTCTGTATTTTTGTCCTAATCACATTTGTAGCAACTTTTCCTTTTCCCTTAACATCTTGTTGTATGTTTTGTTTTTACCGAACCTCTTATGTTCCAATAGAATCTAGTAGTGTGGCCAAATTTGTTACATTTGTAACACACAATATTTCTCTGTCCAAACCTACTGTTTCACTGAGTTTTCCTTGATTTGCACTAGTTAGTAGTATTCTCAAGTCTATTGCATGCATAGCATCTGACATCTCTATGAAAGTTGTTCATCACAATTTTGCATTCACTTGACTTATGACCAAACTTATTACACTTAAAGTATTGACCTGAGAATCATGGTCCACTTGGATTCATCCTGCTTCTACACTAAGAAGCCATATGACCAAATTTATTGCAATCAAAATAGTAACCATTGAATCTTTAAGCATTTGGATGTCTTACTAGATTCATTCTGGCTACATTCATCTAATTAACTTCCTTGCTTGAATTTCCCTTGTTCAAAATTCCTTTGTCCAGATCTAGTACTTTCTCCTTCTTCATAGCCAAGATCTGACTTGTCACCATCAATCCTTTGACCTTTAATCAGTTCATCAAGCTTGGTTGAGCTAGCTTTGAATTTCTCCTTGTACTCATTTGCAGCAATAACCTCATTTCTAAGATCATCAAGTTTTTTTTCAAGCACTTCCTCATTGTTTTTAGATTGTTCCAATTCATTGTCTAGTCAGCTGCATTCTTCAATTTTTTCTTTCAAGGGTTGTGCAATTTTTTCTTCATTCTTATTTCTATCTTCAATTTCCTTGGTCATTTTCATCATGATAGATTCCATCTCACACTTCAAGGTAGTATTTTCTCTAGAAAATTTTTCACATTCTTCTATTTTCTCCTTCAAGGAATGACTCGATTGCTCATCTTCCATGCTTCTATTCTTCTACTTAATCTTATCACACAATCCCTTTCTTTTCTCCCTTGATTCATTGGTTTTGTCTTTTAATGATTGAATGAATTTCTCTGCATTCTCAAGATTTTCCCGCAATTCCCAATTCTCATATTTTAACTGGTCAAGATCATCTAAGGCCACCAAATTTTGTTCTTTAAGACTGCTTGTATCCATTGAAAACACTTTCTAAGATCTCCTCAAGTTATACTTCTTTCGAGGAACTAGCTCTAATACCAATTGTTGGAAACAAGCAACACTAAGAAGGGGGGTGAATTGGTGTTCTGCGAAAATTAACTTTACTATTATGATCTTTAACCCACTTAAAGTATTCAACCAAGAAAAATATGCAAAAGAAAAAAGAAAACAACCACAACACCATAACAAAAGGGTTTTTATGTGGAAACCCTATTAGGGGAAAAACCACGGTGGATGGCCAATAAACAATATAGACTGAGTATACTCAAAAGGAGTTTACAATATGGGAATGCACTTGCATTCAAGCTCACTGCTCAAAATAGAAATGCACACTACCTTACAAAGATTTGGATGAGATCCAAGAGAATGAGCCGAGAGAGTAGCATCTAAAAATTCTTGATTATAGTTCCAGTTAGGCTCAGTAGTCAATCTTCTATCCTTCTGATTGATCTTGCACTTCTATTCTGCTCTGCTCTAACTCACACCACAAAATATTTGATGCACAAGTGAAACTATGCGTAAATCACTCAATCACCCTTCTAATATTCACAACACACATCGACACACCTTCTTCACATACACAAAATTATATAATTGAACATTTATATATCCGTGACTAAGAATTTAATCGCAACCAAATGGCTTGAATAAAACTTAAGAATATTTACAACTGTCAGCTCAAATCATGAATGATATTCAATGCAAACCCACAGTAGTCAATGAAAACTTATCTTGGACAAAAATCAAGATGATTGAACACAAAAAAAATTGAGTATACACTCCTCAAATATCTGTGACACTTAAAATAATCCGGGTCGGCTACAAAACACTCATGAACAAAAAGATATCCAACTTGATCTCCAAAGTTGAGGCACTAATATTTTTGAATAACACAAGACTTACATTGATTAAGATCCACAACTCAAAATAACAACATAAAATATGCATGAAAACTGAATAACACAAAACTGTTGGATGCTTTGTTCTTCCTGACTGTCCTCAAACTATCTGTCGATAGGAGTAAATGATGATGTGCAAATCCAATCAACGACTAGGGTTACCATCAATAACAACACCAAATAATGTTTGCAGTGTCTCTTGCCAACAAAAACACCTCTTGATATTGATAGGGAAATGGAGCATGGCGTATCTTTTGCAATAGATAGCTTGATGGCTCTCACAAGGGGTATGAGGTTGATTAGTAAATTTCAAATTATATTAATTGTTACAGTTTTTTTATTATTGAAAAAAAAATGATTATGATTTGTATTTTAATTTCTATTTGGATGGTTTCTATAAGACTTTAGCATGCTAGAGCCTAAGCATGTGGATCTTCCACTTGAGGAGAGAGATCATTTGATAGTGGTAAGTGATTATTTTATTATATATATCATTTTTAATAATGTAAATTCTATATATTAATGTCTTCACTTGTTATTGTAATAGTTGAAGCTTGATCATAAACTAAATAAGAGGAGAAACCCTTGAATTCAAAGTAGATGAGTTTCATACACATCTCCATCCCCCAGACCAACAAAGGCCACCTGTCTATTTTCTTCACCTGAAGGGCAATGAATTTTGATTGGGGTCCTTTGTTGTATTCCTATATGGTATTTTTGGACATATTTTGTATTGCATATACTTGACATTGTATTCCTATATGACATTCTTGTAAGCCTATATGGCTATTTGGAATACATTTTATATTTATATCGACATATATTGATGTATACCTACATGGATATTTGGTTAATACACATCTTTTTTATCGATGGTGTCCATATTTGCATAATAAATCCACACTTCAATAGATATTTGTAGATTATTTACTTCAAATATTTAATATCCAAGTGTTTTCCATGCATTCTTCTTTTCTATAATTGTAAAAGTATAATAAATTTTGAACACTATTCTCCTGTAAGATTATTGAACATTAAATCAATCATATGAATATAGTAATGCTTCATGTGTGAGGTAAAATGTGTAAATGAATAAGATCACACAAGCAATGAAACATATTAAATTACATAATTTAATCATAAAGTTGAATCAAATTGAAACAAGAGAAAATTCCAAAAATTGTTCCATTGTTCTCTATTCTCAAGGATCTTGTTGGATCTCAAAAATGTAGGTTACAAATCATAAGAGGATGCCAAGCTCCTTGATCAAACTTGCAATGTTTTTGAACCAACCAATGGAGATAACCTATTAGGTTGATGACTCCCTGCACTTCAAGCTCTGCTAGGCCTAGACGGGTGGACCTTTACAATGGAGCAGATTAGAGGAATGTACGATTTGGTTGAATTAATGGATCTATCCACAATGGAAAATAGTGTGGGATAGATGAAGGCTTACTAACTACTCCTACTGAAATTTGAAATTTGAATGTATGGATAAGATTTTATGAAATTCTAAAATGGAATTGGTATGACTAGTGCCTACTCCTATTGGGCTAATGGAGTCAAGAGGTGAATGATATGTGACTAACTTTCTGGATATAGTTGGAATTGCTTGGCACTAGTGACTGTTTATACCTTGTAAAAATGTGCAAGAATGTAATTATTAGACTCTTCTTATCAATCCAAATAATTCTTACCAAGTTACTATGATTAATTAATAGAAAATTTTAATCCTTCCTTGAAGGAACCAA
Source organism: Sequoia sempervirens (assembly GCA_007258455.2). Lineage (NCBI taxonomy): Eukaryota > Viridiplantae > Streptophyta > Pinopsida > Cupressales > Cupressaceae > Sequoia > Sequoia sempervirens. The sequence continues at coordinate 27,877,433 of VDFB02047230.1, read as the reverse complement.
TTAACTGAATTACACAAAAGTAGCAAATGTTCCCTAACAAATCAAATATTTCTTATTTGAATAACAAGATAGAACCAAACTAGAGACTGTGATAATTTTATCGATTATAAGGCTCTTCTTATCAATCCAAATAACACTTCCAGATTATTGTGATTGACTAGAAGGATTTTAATTCTTTTAAAGAAACAAATTAATACCACCACACAAGAACAACAAATGTGCCTTGATAAATTGAATATATCCTTGATACACCAATTTAAATAATCAAGAAAATATTAAGTTGGAGACAACCAAATAATCGTATATTTTCAACAAACAATTGACACCAAAAATTTGATCACCAAGTTAAATCCTATTGTCCATTATAATACTTTAAAATATTTTTGCAATACATAGCATAATGTTTTGTTTCGACAATTGTTCAACCTATCCAACTACTGATGATTTCCTAACCTACTACTTATATTTTTTATTTTATTTCATCTTTACATATATACATTATATTTTTAGGGTTATGACCCTTTGTATCTATTCGCTGCATCTCCTCGATATTCTTTTTCTTCCACAAAAATATTTAATTAATTTCCTTTGGAAAATTAAATATGTTAATCTTTAATCCTCATCTTTGTGAAAATTGAGTTAATAATAATCTTTTGTTGCTGAAAATGCCACTTTTCACCCATTAAAATAATCACCCACTTCATGACTTCTTTGGTAAAAGTGTTTCCCATCCTGGTGAAAAATAAAGCATTTGGAAATACTTTAATTTTAATTATTTTGTTAGAAATTTTTTTATTTCCACCCAAATAATTATCTTTGGGTAAAAATAATTATCCCCTTTTAAATCCCTTTGCATTTTCCTCATGAAATTTAATTGTGATTGATTATTATTCGTTAATTTTTCACATCTCTTTTTACCCATACCATATTAAATAAAATATTCTTTTAACAGAAATCACCCACTTCTAACACCCTAGGTTAAAATATTTCACTTTATAAGGAAAATACTTTATATCTCCACCTTCACCTTTGTTTAATAATTCTTCAATTTTGTACTCCCACAATTTCATATTCAAATCTCTTTTTAATTTTTACCCATATTGTATTGATATCATTCATTTTAATATTCATTTCCACCTTCAAATTTTTGGCCTAACATGCATCATCAAAAATATTTTATATTTCTCTTTCAATAGTAATTCTCTCACCATTGAAATAGGCTTGCTAGGCTATCGGTGGGACTTTCCCCGAAAACCTCATCAGAGAGACCTCCACAGTCAGAAAAACATGAGGAACCTACCCCGATTACATGTCTCTCTAATGCATTTAGGGTTTTTGCTCTATGTAGTGACACGAGATATGTCTAGGGTTCATCTGCTACTTTGTTTTCTCCATGAAAAACCACAAACTAGACCGTGGCTCCTTAGGTATCACCTTCATTGGGTCATATGATCTTGTAGGGATTATTAGTGATGGTCGCGACATAATCCCCTCCTTTTACAAATTATAGCTATCACTTTGAAAATCTATATATCATTTGCAACTTCTTTTGATTCTTCAAAAGATTATGCAAGAGATACCTTTAAGATTATCTTTGGTTACTGTAATTTTAAAGTATGGAATGTTGGAAAATTCATACAATCAATGATCACTACTTCTTAGAACTGTATTCATTTTATTATGAAGACTGATATATCTGATATTTCATCAAAATTAGTCCCCAAGGCACCATCCTCAATGTTCTTTAAAATGATGTAAATTACTAACTGCTCTTTAGCTTCTAATTAGGAGGATATAATATCAAGCGAGGATAAACACCAAGCTTTCTTCATATGGTAGTGTGTGACACATCTTCTAAGAGTTTGAGTAATTACAAAATTTACATCCAAGAGACTCAAAACATAGCCATATTAATGCGTAATAAGATAGTGCAATTCGTTGTTCATTCTACATTTTTCTTGAAAAGCTTCATCTGGTATTGATATTTATGAAGTGAATTTCTAATGCTCTCAACAATGATTTCAATGTGCGGCATTGAGTCTTCCTTCTTATCTCGTGCTGGAACATCATTATCTCTCATTGTCTCCCTAACAATGTTTCCATTCTCATCCTCTACACTTAAAACTTCTTCTAGCTTAGCTATGCAACAAATCATGAGCATCCTCAACTTGGATATAGTTGTTCCCCTCACAAAGTGCGATTCTCTTTGTTCTTCAAACTATATAAGAGCTGTCTTCCTTCAAATTTTAAGCGTTTTCTATCATATTATTGTCATTTATTTATTTTTTGCTGGTTTAGGGATTCTAGTTGATGCTCCAAATCTAGGGATTAATTCTCCAATATTTAATTCTCCATCAGTCTAGTTGTCATGACTATTTTTTCCAAGTATATTAGCAGCTTATGAGTAAATATGAATGATGATAGTGTAAAAAAAACCAACTCACCTTATAGCTCCCATTATTCTCCCTAAAATAGTTTGTAGATTTATTTCTTTAGTATGACACACACATTATTTTGATACGAGAACCCCATGGTCGTTCACAATGTTAGTTGGGTTTACCATATTTGCTTGCCTCTTATTCATCATGTGTTCCCTAGCATAAAAATGAATACTTTCATCACTTTTCAAGACACAAAAATCTCCACACTTTGAGGCATCATTCTCTTGCACTTTATCTTGATGGTAATTACTTTTATCATTAATCAAATTATTAGATACAACATTCCTTTCATTGTTTATGAACGTAGTTTATTCAACCTCCTCAAGAACAAATATTCCAATTACTTTGTACCCCTTGTTGATGGTGTTTTCTGCACAACAACAACTCAAACAGAAAATAATATTCTATCTCTCTTGAAAGATAACCTTCAACAATAAATTGCTGAAAATCACCCCAAGGTCTCTCGGGTGTCAGGTCATGACAATGCATAAACAACTCAAATAATATGTGAAAATGTTGGTAATCACAATCGGACCTTACTACAAGCAAACTGTATCTTTCCAATTTATCAAATTTTGCAATATAATGATCTTAAATCCTAAATCTAACCGAATAATAAAGAAACAGAAAAAGATGAGGGTGCAAGAGATATAATGAATCTAAACTATTTCTAGGATGAACAATGCAAATGGTAGATATCTGGAATGGACCAATCTCAAATAACCAATTCCTACTTAACCCACAATGCAATATAACAAGAATGGTGCAATCTTCTAAGGCATATAGATTTTCAAATCATAGACATTCATCCACAATCAAACTAAGCACAAATAGATGTATGGTCCAGGTTGACTTCACCAGTCTACTACAATCAGATAGTTACTGGGAGTATAGACCAGAGACTGCTACAAACATTCCAAGTATGAAATCATGAACATTATTCACCAAACTAATCTAATTCTAAATCTAACACTAATCCAATTTCTTCAAGCAATTTCAAATGATGGAACAACAAGAACCATGCAAGATAAACTAACACAAAAGAATTCACCAGAGAAACCACAATGCCTTCAATTGTATTAGATCACCAAAATATAGCAACAATTCCACTATTCTGTTACAGCACTTGCTCAAGAGAACTAACTACTATCTCTAATATAGAATACTCTAGCTCCTTAATCTAGCTTGTCTCTATTATCAGTCTAACTAACTCCTTACAAATGAGGCAGGAATGCCATTTATAGAGAATCCTCAAACATGTCGGCCCAACCAAACATTTACAAAATGAAATAGCCAAAATAAGTCGGCCCTAGGAATTTCAAAATAAGGCACACATTAAATGCTGATACATCATCAAGGTCGGCCCAAACACACTCCTCAATGTAGCTCGGATCAACATACGCCCTATAATAATAGGGAAGCACAAATCTCAAAGTTGGCTTTAACTACCGCCTCCCTTATCCTTGTTCTGATCTAACGATTCATGAACCTTCAAAAACACCCTATCCAACTCAGCAATGGGTGGCAAAGGTAGGATTTTGAGCTGACATTTAATTGATTCAATTTCTTCCTTTGACCCCTTGACCGTTGTATGCCAATCGCCCCTATATGCCTGGTACTTATCCATCACAGCCAAGTAAGTTGCGGCATCATCCAATTGGTGCCCTGTTACAACATTTTCATAATCAGGGGCATAGACATCATGCCACCATTCCCTCAATTGTTCTAAGCTCAAGTACTTAGGGGCAGTCTTCCTCCTGCCAGTCATTATTTCAAAGAAGGCAATACATCCATCATAAACACTAGTTAGATTACTATCCAGCTGCTTCTTTTGTTTATATATCTTCTTGATGGATTTCTGTCGAATTTGCAAGGCCTCGAACCATTCCCAAGGCTCATTAGCCCTAGATGAAGAAAGAATTCCATCAGTAACCAACCGATCCCTACTATGCTCTATGATTACTTTAGTTTTCTGCAATAAAAGATCAATATCTTCTTTGTCCTGAGATAAGACATGCTCTAATAAATCCTTGGCCCTTACTGCATCCTTTCCAGTTGAAAGGATTTCTTTTATTGCATCATCTCCCTTAGTTTGTACCTCTATTGTAGCTATGGTAGAAGCTTTCATCTTTTCGATTTCAGAGATGGTCTCTTTTGGTAAGAAACCAGCATCAACAGAAGAAGATGGGTGGAAAGATTGCAAAGGCTTCATTAAATCTTCTAGAAATTTCCTTAGCCTTTCATTCTCCTTTTTTAGCTCATTCTTAGACTATGTTTCCTTCCTTAATCTCCCAATTATCACCGCACTAGACCCCTCATATTCTTCAATATCTTGCTCCATGGAAGCAGGCCCAAGATTGCTGGTGTATACATTATAATCCTTCCCGGTGACCTCATCTCTACCTTTATCAGCAGTAGGGATAGCAATATGAATAACCCTGTTACTATCCTTATCCCTCTCGATCTTTGAAACCACCTTGGCTGCCTTCTTCTTCTTTCCCTTTCCAATCTTAGCCACCATTTCATCCCAATCAAGAGGAGTGTCTTCAACAATGACCTGTTTCCTTCTAATTTCTTTATCCAGCCAATCCAGAACAGCAGGATCCACCCGGACTTCATCTTTCTTGACCTCTTCATGCTGTTCCACTGTCTCATCCTTTTCCTTTTCAGGAGATTGATCACCTTGATTCCCCAACTCGGGTTCTTCTTCTTGCAGGGGTGATGGAGTCTTAACAGGAACATCCTCCTTCTCAGGGGATCTGTTATCTTTGCTGCTCACAGGAGAATCCTCATACTGTACCAATGGAGAAGGGTGCATTTCCACATCTCCTACCTCAAGCTCCGCGGCTGGACCATAAAGTTCCCCTTCCTTGAATGATTCTGCCTCCCCACTGGTCTCATGCTCTTCATGAATTATCTGCTCAGGTATACTCGATGGGGGAGAGGTAGCCTTTTGTTGTTCCATAGGGGTTGCCATTGGAAGAGGATCTATCTTTGGCACGCTCTCCTTGGGAGATGGAGTCCTTGACTTCCTTGAATAAACCCTGGTCTTCTCTCTCGAGCTCTCCACATCAACCACATGAGGATCCACCTTATCCTTGGAAGCTTCCTGATCTTTCTTGTTAGAAGCCCTGGTTATCCTTGTCTTCTTTGGCTCGGGAGGAGCATCTTCTTTCTCAGTTTTCTCAAGTTCCTCCTCTTCTGCAGACTTTCCTATCTTCAATGTTCGACTCCTCTTCTTTCCCTTAGGTTTCCTTTTCTGTTCAAGCTCACACTCCTTAGGGCCTCTGATTTTAATTTTAAAAGGTGAGCTTACCTTAGTTTTTCCTTTGGAATCATCTTCACCGGATTCCTCTGAGGTGGAAAGAGCATTCAGATTTCCCATTAAATTAAAGGTACAAGGTACCTTCTCACTTTCTAATTCCCATACTTTATGCTTCAACCATGACTTAGTAAATTTCATAACAGGAGCCATTAATTCTTCCAGCTCAGTTGTCTCACTTTCTGACCTGTTTATCTCCCCAATGGATCTATCCTTAACTGATTCATATGCATGATCTTGGACCAAATTCCTGTCATCCTCTAACTGATCAAGAATCAACTTGACATTGTACATTCTGATCACATCAACTGGAAGCCTAGAATATCTTTTCTTTCTCACCTCAAAGTCATCTTTGATGTTTTCCCAATAGTCCTCTACATCATCTTTATGGTGATATTCTTTCGTAGCTTTTTTCTGTGCTTCACCAGTAATATCAAAGTTTTTCCTCTTAGAATGAAAAGAGAAACCATAAGTACTCAATTCCTCTCTTGATGCATGAGCCGATTGGATTGAAGGGAAAACCTCAGCTATACCAATTTTCAAAGGAAAGTCCCCACCAAACCCTGTCTTGTGTTTCTCCCTTTTGACGATGGCATCGAAATCACATATCTGCCTTGTAACCTCAAGAGTATGATATGGTCAGTGGGATATCTTGGCAGTCTGTATGGAGCAGTCGGACATCCATCAATTCTAATATAGGAGAAGGTGGGAAATTGTATAAACCAAGCTCCGTATTTTTTGATCAACTCCTTAGCTCCATCAGAAATTCTCACATGTTCTGCGTTTTGAAGTAGCCTAGTAATATGCATAGTAAATGCATCATTTGATCTTCTATAATTCTGATTCCCTAGGCGCAACTCAGGGTACACTTCATAGATGACATCTTGTCCAAATATTCCTTTTGGATTCAATCCCCTGTATGGGTAAAATCTAGCCAACACATATATCACATAAGATGACATGGTAAATTTCTTTGTCTCCAACACATCTCTCAGCTGCCTGTCAATCATTGCACTGATAATCCTTGCCCAGTGGTAATTAATACCTTGCTCAATCCTATTAATGACGTGCACCATCCAATTCTCCAATGCCCCAACACTCCTCAAGCCGGCCACCCTGCTCAATAGTGTGATTGCATCATATATATCTTGTCAAAATTTGATCATGTGTAACTGCTTAGGCAACTTGGAGAAGTGATACTTTGGCTTTTCCAGCCAGGAATTGATCATCTGCTGGGCTTTGGCAGGCTCATCATCATAGTAAGTCCTAGCTAATTCCATGTCCAAGGCACACACAGATGGTAAGTCTAGCATATCAAATGCCTGGGCAATGGAAACCGGATTAAAGTTGGCTAACACTCTTCCATCAGTGCTGAAAATCCTTTGTGTATGAAAATCATATTGCCGAGCACATTCCAATATCAACTCGTAACATTGAACTGCAGGAGGAAATCCTGCCACATGAACCAGCCTGGACTTCACCATTCCCTTGGTCAGGGCCGATAAGACTTTCTAACCTGTCCTTTCCTTGAACTCTTCATATTTCCATGCTCCTACGTTGTTGTCTGATACCTCTGACCAAACTGAAGCTATCTTACTATCTAGCATCTAAATTTTCACATCCATCCTTAACCTTTCCGTGTCTATAACCGAATACTCCTTTGTGTCTCCCTTGGCCTTTCCTACCGCTGCTTTGCTTGATTCAGCCTACATTCACAAAAGAACCTCATGAAAATCCAATTATCATCCCTATTTCAATCAAAGGTTAGCCTTGAAATCACATGAAATAATTAAGATCAATCATTAATCATTAATCTCGAAAATCCAGGAAAATGAAGTAATCCAAGAAAATCCAGTCGGGGCGGAAGTTGGAGAAATCCGACCCATACAGACTCTTGCTGCCAAGGCATCATTCATCAAATAAATCATTAATATGGACAAAACAGTGCATGATTATCATAAAATTCATTCATTTAGCAACAAGAAATCATCATTTAATATTTAATTCATTACCCCAATTTCGAAAATAAAAAAGAAGTGGAACCAGGCAGAAAACTGGAAAAATCCGATAGGTCGGATTTCCGCGGGGAGCTCGAAATTCCGGAACTCATCATACTTCGAGGAAATGGAAAAGTCCAGGAAAATCCGGGTGCACAGAAATTCCGCGGACACGTCGAAAACCCGACGACCATTCGACACACAGACCTTTAACCGAGTAATCATACAAACCTCCCTATTCGGATTCCACGAAGATAAATTCGACCCCAACAAGCCAAATTTCAATTGCACATGAATTTAACTCCCAAAGACCCTCAAGTGATTGATCCCCATGATGAAACAATGATGCCCTAAATTCAATACCCAGACTTCCGCCATGAAAGCTAGGGTAAGTTCAAAGTTTCAGATAATATCCCTCAAATGATAAAACTAGAGGGTGCACCAGGATTCTCAAGTGTTGCAAACAAGGTAGAGCCAAACACAGGACAAGAAGGTCGCATAAAATCCACCAAACCTAACAACCCTAAGCAAACATAATGGAACCCCACCTTCACAAATTAGACCAGATTGCGCACAAACAAGGTATGACCTCAAAAGAACGCCCGGGCACACCCAAAATTTGATCGACAAAACAACAAGATGCGCAATGCAGGCACTGAAAATTCACAAAAAGATGGACCAAACCCTAAGTAAATATGAAATTACAAAAAAAAAAAGGAGCAAGGGCCGACCCGAATAACCACCAATCAACAACTTGAAAGTGCAAGCAAAAGGAGAAGTCAGAAATGACTTACCATAGATTAACTCTGAATGAAGCTCGAACCCAAGGAAGTCACTGCAACTCAGGGTACCCTAGCAATGATAATATCAACTCAGATGTCCAAAGAATCCACGCACTAGCAGACCAAATCCAACGACTAAAGCTCAGAAAGAACAAACTTAGCGCTAGAGCAAATGGAAGATGAATAATGAAATCAAAAGAGTTCCCAAAAACCTTTAAATCTGCTCACAATCACACCAGAGGAGACGTACTTCGAGCATTAATGAACGATAAGACATATCGAGGAAATCTAGAAACCCGAGCCCAAAACGAAATTTCAGAAAAAACTGAGCCCTATAGACAATCCGGGTGAGCACGAAATCCGCGAATAACGCACCCTTCGGGACTCCGATGTAGTCTGGGAAAATCCGGGTGACCCGGAAAATCCCGGACTCATCCAAAAACCCAAACTTCAGAAAATTCGACAGTGACCAGATGATGGACTAGGACCCAGGAAAATCTGGGTGAACCAGAAAATCCCGGACCTAGGTCAAAACCCGGACTTCCATTAAAAACCAAGTTTGATCAATTCAACCTCCAAGGTAAGACCAAGGAAAGCAAGACCAACATTCCAAGACCTTGAAAGGACAAATCCAATAAAAACCAAAGGTCCAAGAGACATCCGAAATAAAAAATAAGGGTCCCCACTCCAAGTGGGGCGTGTGTGCAAAATTGCACAACAAATGGCGACTCCACTAGGGAAATGCTTCAGAGCATTTCGATGACAAATTGGAATCAAGAACCCAGAACTCATGGTTTCAACTCATCCACCTAGTCACTTCCTATGGTTAAATCAAAGAACCTACCAGTCACCCAAACTTTCCCACACTAGGGTCGAAGTGTGTGCACATGCGTTCATTTCCCCCCTTTAGCTGCAAAAGAAACCTAACTTGATCTGAACAAGCTACATAAAGATTCATACTCTAAAAGCAACCTGAATAGAGCCTCGCTTCCAGTCAGGCGTGCATAACCCCGATGAGGTTATCGCTATGATTCTCCTGAACATAGCTCTACTGCCAACTAGGCGTCCATAGGCCCAATAGAGATATCCAAATTCCCCTGATGAGTTGAATTCAGTCTTTTAATTTTCAATATTGACATTTTCTTTTCTGATATTGCTTGTCTTTTCACTACTTTCATTTCAACTTGTGAACAGTGAAGTTCACACTCAGGGATGAAAACCATAGTGGCACTAGAGCAGAAAAAAAAAATTCACCTGTCCAAACTTCATAAGGACCTTCTACAACTTCAGGTATCTTTAATATTCAAAAATGTGAGACCCTAATGTAATCCTGTTCAATCTAACTAGAAGACTCTTTGCTTTAAACACAAGGATGTGACATTGGGTAGAGAATTCATACCATCATATTCTGAAAAGATGATTAAAGTTTGTGAATGAAATACTAAGAACACCACGCCTACTTTGTCACCACTATCATACAAATGCAACAAGGGATCCCAGAAGGAGTAAGAACCAAGAGAAAGAGCAACACAAACCAAAGCGGAACAAGCCAAAGCAAACCTACTCTAACCAAAACAAAACAAAAAAAAAAAATCAAAAGGACCTACTCTAACCAAAACAAAACAACAGAAAGCAACCTAAACTAACTATATATACAACATAGGGAGCTAAAAACAACTCAGGATTGGAAATAATGTTTCAAATACTTCCCATTGACAGGCAGTGGAATATCTTCTCCCGTGAGAATCTTCAGACGGAAGGCATTATCTCCAAGTATTTCAGCAATCTGATATGGTCCGAGCCACAGTTTATCAAACTTCCCATGGTCCCCTTTTCGACCATGAGGTTTATCCTAGTATAACACAAGGTCAGAAATCCTAAAGGCTTTGACTTTAGCCCTTCTGTCAAACCACCTCTTAACCACCCCCTGATGTTTGGAAAAGTTCTCAAGGGCATCATCTCGTTTCTCCTCAAGGTGCAGTAGCTCTGTCAACCTGGCCTCCCTTCTATCCCCCTCATCATAAAATTCATTAATAAATTGCAAGGTTGGGATCTTGAGTTGAATAGGGAATACTGGCTCTAGACCATATACTAAGTGATAAGGAGATGTTCTAATGGATGACTTAAGCCTTGTGCGGTCTGCCCAGAGGGAAAACCGAAGCTGGGTGTGCCAGTCTTTTGGGTTCCTCTCCAATAACTTACGGATGACAGTCAATAAGTTCTTATTGGAGGATTCTGCTAGGCCATTGGGGATAGTAATTGGATGCAAACTTTACAATAACGCCATGATCAAAGGCCCAATTTGAAAATTTTAAAGATCCGAAAGCAGGACCATTATCACAAACAACAGCAATAGGGCATCCAAATCGATTAATAATAGCAGATTCTAGAAAATCAATCACTACCTCAGATGTACATTACCTACAAGCGAAAGCCTCAGTCCATCTTGTGAAGTAATCAGTAATAGTTAGAATATACTTGTGTCCCGTAGAAGATGATGGGTTGATAGGGCCTATGAAGTCCATACCCCACTGAGCAAAAGGCCTTACCTCAGTGACCGATTGAAGTGGAAGTGTTGCATACCTTTCCCCCGTTGCTGCGGTCTGGAAAGTGTGACAGATCCTGACATGATGGTGAACATATTTGAACAACATGGGCCAATAATACCCTACCCTCAAAATCTGATTTGTTGTGGCAATCGCAGAACCATGGCCAGTGCCATACTTTTCATGAAATTCATTCATCACCCTCTCAGCTTCCTGTTTCCCGAGACCCCTTAAATAAATTCCTTCATGATTTTTCTTGTACAAAACAACTCCCTTTAGCATGAAACCATCACTCTTTAGTCACAGAGCTCTCCTCTAAACAACATTAAGATGGCTAGGAGATCGCTGGTTTAGCAAGTAGTAAACTATGTCATCGTACCAGCCACCTGGGGAAACCTCCTCAAGGTTATAATTCTGAGCAGTCAGTTCAGGCCCCATTTCGGCCATAGTCTGAGTAAGTCCCTGCCCTCTTACCAACTTCATGGGTTGCATCTCAATATCATATTCTTGTAGCATTGTCACCCACCTAGCTCTACGCTCACCCAACTCATTCTGCATCAACAGTAACTTGACTGCAGGATCTGGGACAATTGCATAAACCTTATTCCTGAGGATATAATGTTTGAATTTCTTCACTGCTCTAACCAGGGTGTAAGCCTGCTTTTCTACACTTGGATATTTCAACTCAACATCTTTCAATGGTGCACTCATAAAAGCAATAGGATGCTCATTTCCCTCACTAGACTTCTGAGTCAACATTCCTGCACATGAATGATCTGAGGCAAACGAATAGATGTAAAAGGGCTTACTATAATCAGGACTCACCAATACTGGAGCATCAACAATGGCTCTTTTGATTTCTCCAAACGCCTCCTTTGCTTCTGCAGTCCATTCAATTTTAGCATCCTGCTTCAACATTGCATTCAATGGCTTAACAATTTCAGCAAATCCAGTAATGAATTTTCTGACGAAGTTGATCTTGCCAAAGAAAGACTTCATCTCTTTTTTGCTAGCAGGTGGTTGAATCTTCAGTATGGCCTCCACTCTTTCTTGATCAATAGCAATTCCCTTTTCAGATATGACATGTCCCAACAATTTTCCTTCTGTCACTCCAAAAATACATTTTTTAGGGTTCAGGGATATGCCGAATTCCCTGCACCTTTGAAACACTTTGCGCAAGTCAGAAATGTGGTCCCCTCTATTTTTGGAAAAGACAGTTAAGTCGTCCATATAAATAATGATGCATTTTCCTATGATATCCTTGAAGGCGATATCCATAGCCCTTTGAAATGTAGCACCTGCATTAATGAGTCCAAAAGGTATCCTCCTGTAAGCAAAGGTACCCCATTTAGTTGTGAAAGTGGTCTTGTGTCTGTCCTCATACTGAACCATTACTTGGTTGTACCCTAAATAACCATCCAGAAAAGACATCATCTGAGATCCATTAACCACTTGAAGTACTTCATCCAATGAAGGGACTGGATAGTTGTCCTTTTCTGACGATCTATTTAAATTCCAGAAATCAACGCAAAGTCTAATTTCCCCATTCTTTTTCCTTACTGGGACCAAGTTTTCCACCCATGTTGAGTGCCTGACAGGAAATATAATTCTGGCTGACAGTACTTTCTGAACTTCTTTTTGTATAAGTGGTTCTAGTAATGCGTTGATTGGTCTTTGTCTCTACCTGAAAGGCTTGGCACCTGGCTTCAGAGGTATAGTATGAGTTATGATTGATGTATCATAGGTTTTCAGGTCCTCATAACTCCAAGCTACTATATCCAGAAAGCTATGCAATGCTTCAATTATTCCTTGTCTTTCCTCTAGAGTGCATACCTTGCCAATAAAAATGTTCTTAGCATTATCCTCAATTCCCAAATTGTAAGCGTCACACTGTCCATTGATAGACTTTTTCTTAGACTCTTGCTCCTGATCTCTGATCTTGTCCATATCAAAAATTCGCTCCAACTGTACCATCCCCCTTGGAATAGTATTGGACTTCAAATTTATCACTCCCTCCAAATCCAGTTTTGCTTCCCGGAGTTCTGTTTCATCAATGATTTGAGAAGCGAAAACATCCGTGTTTGTGATGAAATCCAGAATATGCTTGTCATCTTCAAATACCTGAAAGTTAGTAACATTGTCCAGAACTGATGGCACAGGAGTCAATTCCACAGTAAACCTTTTCAAACTTGACAAAGATAGAGGCTGCAGGGTGCTTGCTGCCTGAGCTAGAGAATCTGCAGTTTGATTCTTCTGCCATGGTATCAATTGAATATTGAAGGCATCAAATCCCTCAATGAGATCCCATACTCTATGCCTATAATTAGTCATTCTCCTATCATGGCATGAATATTGTTTCCTTACTTGCTTTACTACCAGCTCAGAATCACCAAAAACTTGTAGAACCTTAACCTTTTTCTTAAGTGACATTAGAAGTCCATGAATTAACGCCTCATATTCTGCTACGTTATTGGTACAGTGAAATTGAAGTCTATGGGCTGCAAAGAAGTTCTTATCTTTTGGGCTGATCAGTTCAAACCTTGCTCCAGCTCCATGCTTGGATTTAGATCCATCAAATCTGAGAGTCTAACATTCAGCAACTGCAGTCCTCTTCATCACATCCCTCGGCTTATTACTGCTGGAGGTCTCCTCAGACAACATCACTTTCTTTCCTTTATAGTCTTCCTGAGGGCTTTGCATATCTATCTTGACCATTGAGGTTGGGCTTATGCATTTCTGTACTTGTTCTACCATTGTCTGGCATAGACAACACTCCAACTCTGAATGGGAAGCATTATGAACTCTACACCAATTAGGTAAGAGTAATTCTTCAAAGCTTTCCCTTCTGCCTAGGTGAATTTGATTTTCAACACACTATCTGATGAATTCCTGGAAGCTGTCTAGTAGGCTAATCTGATTGTCCTTAGATTCCTCCTCTTCCTTAATCGATTCTGTCAGAACAGTAGCATTGTTGGGATCTTCCCCTGCATCAATAGACATTGTATGTAGCATCAATACCTCCTTTGAGTTTGACTCCTCATAAGGAGTTGACAACATATAATTTCCCATGCCTTCTTCTGATATCAGAACTTCATTTGAAGTATTTTGGTACTCTGTAATCATGTACTTCATTCTCGGTTCTCTCTCAATTCTGATATGATTTGGTACCCCTTTCCAGAGAAGCCACATGTGTGAGTGGTCAGTATATACATATCCATTTAAGGCCTTAGTAAAATCTCTTCCTAGAATCAGGCCATACGCATCAGGGATGTCAGCTACTTGAATATTGATAACCGTCTGAATCCTTGGGTCAGAAGCTACCTGCATGTGAATCATGTTTAATTCTCCCACCACATTTACTTCAGTTCTATCCAACTGAGTTACCTTCTTCTGAGAATCAGCAGGTGTAATCCCTAAAGCTCTACATACTCCGAATGGCATCACATTAGTAGAAGCACCAGAATCCAGTAAGCAATTATGTAAATTCTTACCGAATATGAGCACAGAGATCAGAAATGGTGGGGTCTTTGTCTTCCCTTGAAACAACGTTGGCTAAGTATCTACCTGGGCCACTTGAGTCTTGTCTTTCTCTTTTCCTTTATCTCCAGGGGGCAAGTTAGTTTGACTGTGGACCTGGTTTTGTGTCTTCACAAGATGGGAACTAGAAGCCTTGTTGACACTCTCACTAGAAGATGTATCCAAAGACACTGGGTGCGCACCATAGGTACCTAGAACTACGTTCCTAATTGCAGGAAAACTTAGTAACTCAAATGTTGAAAGATTTACCTTTAATTTCTTGAACTCCTCAGTGACATAGGAAGCCATTTGCTCCTCACTTAGATTCGTAGGGACCTCCCTGGAAGATTCCTCCACCTTATCTTTACTTGAACAACTTTCTCTTTCTGTGGATTAGTTTGAGCTTGTCCTTCCTTTGCAAGGTACTACCTGGAAACATGTGGAAAGGACAGATTATTACTAGCATTGGGATCTGGAGGGATATTGAAATTATTAGGAGGAATGGAGGTGGTGAAAGGACCCCCAGCCTGTGGGCGCCTATGGGGCATATCTCTTAAACCCTGCCTCTGGAACATCTGCACTTCTTCGACATAAGCTTCTTCCTTATCCAGGGGGCCATTATCATTCATTGCTTCCTCATTTAACAACTAGGCAACCTCATCTCCATTGCAGATTTGGTCTACCTTCTCTTCCTGGGAATCAGATTCCTCTTCTGGTACATTTTCTTCACTTGTTGGGAAGGGAGCATGATTTAATACAAGCACATGAGAGTCATAGGGGGTGGAGGGAACAATCTCCTGCCCACTTGCATTATTCTCCACCTCATACTAGAAAATAGAGGCCACAGTTTGGAACTCTGGGCATTCTAACTCTGAATGCTGGCCTGTCTTATGGAGCCTACACCATCCTGACAGGGCAGCTTCAGCCAGATATACACCACTAGGAGGCTTGTCTTGACTGATTGGCTGATATGCAGATTGGTTGACAACTTGATTGACTGGTTGATCCAATGGAGTGGGGATTCCTCCATTATTGGGTGTTGTATTCCATGTTCTGCTCTGTCCCTGTGATTGCCTCTTATCAAATCCTTATCCACTACCTTGTCCTCTATCGAAATTCTATCTTCTATCATTATTGAATCCTCTGTCATTGTTGTAACCCCTATCCTGATTATATCCCCTGTCATTATGGAATCCTCTCTCATTACGCTGTTCTCTGTCAAAATTCTGCCCTTGTGGATATTCTCTATTCTGGTTTGATTGAATATTTTTTTGAGCGGCTTGTAATTGGTTGTTTTGATTCCTTAGGTAAGTCACCTCTAAGTTTAACTTCTTTATCTGCTAAGCCATTTCATCAATCCTATCCTTATTTGGATTTCCATAAGGGGTCTGGCTTGGATTACTCTGAAGAGGAACATACATTGTAGCATATCCTATAGACTGATGCAACACTTCTGAATTCTGCAAGTAAGTAGGGAAACCAGTTGGCTACTGCTGATACAAGGGCTGGTTAACTTGCTATTGCGGGAAATTCATCATAGGGGAAATCTGGCTCATGGAGGGACCATGGTGCGACACCAAAGGCAACTGGGGAACTGGATTCATGATTGGAGTTTGATTGGTAAGTGTCTGGTTTACTGCCTGAACCTGATTTGGATGTGCAACTGGTCCTAAAGAAGGAAACGGTCCAGTCAAATGGTGCTTTAGATTTGTGCTAAGCTTAACAACTTTTGTATAGGCATCAGTTAGGCTAGCTGGAGGGTTGGGTCTCCACTTCAGAAAAGGTTGTTGTAAGGCTGTCCAAGGCTTCATAATAGACTCCCAGGGCTGTATTATTGTCTAAAACATAAGGGTCTTGAAGTCTAGTGTACGCACGGTGAAACCTATTATTGAAACTAGATATTGGTTCATTAACCTCTCTCTTGACTCTAGTGAACTGTAGGTACAATTCATTGGCACTAATAGGTATCCTAAACTTCTGTAAAAAGGTAGTTTCAAGATCACTCAAGTTAAGAATTGAACCTGATGGGAGGTGATTGTACTAGTAAAAGGCCTCTTCTCCTAATGAATAAGGAAACAACCTGCAGGCAACATCTTCATGAACAATTCCTCTATCCTTGAGACAGGTTTGGAAGATCCTAATATGTTCTTCTGCAGTCCTGTTTGGGTCATTAACATGAAATTTTGAACAGAAATGTTCAGGGTTCTTGGGCATAACATTGTAGGCATTGAAAAATGGGAGAGATGGATTGTTAGCAAGAAAAGCCATAGGCGAAAGTGGGGGTGGTGGTTGTGGTTGGTTAATGACAGGCTGGGGTTGCTGAATAGGAGCTGCCTCAAGGATGGGTATGGCCTCAACTTCTGGAAGTTAGGATGCGGACGATACTGGTGAAGGGATGGGTGATGATGATCCTCCCCTTTCTCGAGTCCTCCTTGACCTAGAGGAGAACTGTAATTCCTGTAAATCTTCTTCTCCTGGGGTAGATCTGGTACTTCTCCTATATCTCTCAGGAGAGATGGCGTTTAAGAAATGATCCAGTGTGCTCATTCAGGCCCTCCTTCTAGCACCAATCTATTGATGGTGTTTTCTGCACAGCAACAACTCAGACAAAAAATAATATTCTATCTCTCTTGAAAGATAACCTTCAATAATAAATTGCTGAAAATCACCCCAAGGTCTCTCGGGTGTCAAATCATGACAATGCATAAACAACTCAAATAATATGTGAAAATGCTGGTAATCACAATCGGACCTTACTACAAGCAAACTGTATCTTTCCAATTTATCAAATTTTGCAATATAATGATCTTAAATCCTAAATCTAACCGAATAATAAAGAAATGGAAAAAGATGAGGGTGCAAGAGATATAATGAAATCTAAACTATTTCTAGGATGAACAATGCAAATGAAAGATATCTGTAATGGACCAATCTCAAATAACCAATTCCTACTTAACCCACAATGCAATATCACAAGAATGGTGCAATCTTCTAAGGCATATAGATTTTCAAATCATAGACATTCATCCACAATCAAACTAAGCACAAATAGATGTATGGTCCAGGTTGACTTCACCAGTCTACTACAATCAGATAGTTACTGGGAGTATAGACCAGAGACTACTACAAACATTCCAAGTATGAAATCATGAACATTATTCACCAAACTAATCTAATTCTAAATCTAACACTAATCCAATTTTTTCAAGCAATTTCAAATGACGGAACAACAAGAACCATTCAAGATAAACTAACACAAAAGAATTCACCAGAGAAACCATAATGCCTTCAATTGTATTAGATCACCAAAATATAGCAACAATTCCATTGTTCTGTTACAACACTTGCTCAAGAGAACTAACTACTATCTCTAATACAAAATACTCTAGCTCCTTCTTAATCTAGCTTGTCTCTATTATCTGTCTAACTAACTCCTTACAAATGAGGCAAGAATGCCATTTATAGAGAATCCTCAAACATGTCGGCCCAGCCAAACATTTACAAAATGAAACAGCCAAAACAAGTCGGCCCTAGGAATTTCAAAATAAGGCACACATTAAATGCCGATACATCATCAAGGTCGGCCCAAACACACTCCTCAATGTAGCTCGGATCAACATACACCCTATAATAATAGGGAAGCACAAATCTCAAAGTTGGCTTTAACTACCGCCTCCCTTATCCTTGTTCTGATCTAACAATTCATGAACCTTCAAAAACACCCTATCCAACTCAGCAACAGGTGGCAAAGGTAGGATTTTGAGTTGACATTTAATTGATTCAATTTCTTCCCTCAACCCCTTGACCGTTGTATCCCAATCGCCCCTATATGCCTGGTACTTATCCATCATAGCAAAGTAAGTTGCGGCATCATCCAATTGGTGCCCTGTTACAACGTTTTCAGAATCAGGGGCATAGACATCATGCCACCATTCCCTCAATTGTTCTAAGCTCAAGTACTTAGGGGCAATCTTCCTCCTGCTAGTCATTATTTCAAAGAAGGCAATACATCCATCATAAACACTAGTTAGATTACTATCCAGCTGCTTCTTTTGTTTATATATCTTCTTGATCGCTTTCTGTCGAATTTGCAAGGCCTCAAACCATTCCCAAGGCTCATTAGCCCTAGATGAAGAAAGAATTCCATCAGTAACCAACTGATCCCTACTATGCTCTATGATTACTTTAGTTTTCTGCAATAAAAGATCAATATCTTCTTTGTCCTGAGATAAGACATGCTCTAATAAATCCTTGGCCCTTACTGCATCCTTTCCAGTTGAAAGCATTTCTTTTATTGTATCATCTCCCTTGGTCTGTACCTCCTTCAACCAATCTATTGTAGCTATGGTAGAAGCTTTCATCTTTTCAATTTCAGAGATGGTCTCTTTTGGTAAGAAACCAACATCAACAGAAGAAGATGGGTGGAAAGATTGCAAAGGCTTCATTAAATCTTCTAGACATTTCCTTAGCCTTTCATTCTCCTTCTTTAGCTCATTCTTAGACTGTGTTTCCTTCCTTAATCTCCCAATTATCACTGCACTAGACCCCTCATATTCTTCAATATCTTGCTCCATGGAAGCAGGCCCAAGATTGATGGTCTATACATTATAATCCTTCCCAGTGACCTCATCTCTACCTTTATCAGCAGTAGGGGTAGCAATATGAATAACCTTGTTACTATCCTTATCCCTCTCGATCTTTGAAACCACCTTGGCTGCCTTCTTCTTCTTTCCCTTTCCAATCTTAGCCAACATTTCATCCCAATCAAGACGAGTGTCTTCAACAATGACCTGTTTCCTTCTGATTTCTTTATCCAGCCAATCCAGAACAGCAAGATCCACCCGGACTTCATCTTTCTTGACCTCTTCATGTTGTTCCATTGTCTCATCCTTTTCCTTTTCAGGAGATTGATCACCTTGATTCCCCAACTCGGGTTCTTCTTCTTGCAGGGGTGATGGAGTCTTAACAGGAACATCCTCCTTCTCAGGGGATCTGTTATCTTTGCTGCTCGCAGGAGAATCCTCATACTGTACCAATGGAGAAGGGTGCATTTCCACATTTCCTACCTCAAGCTCCGTGGCTGCACCATAAAGTTCCCCTTCTTGAATGATTCCGCCTCCCCACTGGTCTCATGCTCTTCATGAATTATCTACTCAGGTATACTCGATGGGGGAGAGGTAGCCTTTTGTTGTTCCACAGGGGATGCCATTGGAAGAGGATTTATCTTTGGCATGGTCTCCTTGGGAGATGGAGTCCTTGACTTCCTTGAATAAACCCTGGTCTTCTCTCCCAAGCTCTCCACATCAACCACATGAAGATCCACCTTATCCTTGGAAGCTTCCTGATCTTTCTTCTTAGAAGCCCTGGTTATCCTTGTCTTCTTTGGCTCGAGAGGAGCATCTTCTTTCTCAGTTTTCTCAAGTTCCTCCTCTTCTGCAGACTTTCCTATCTTCAACATTCGAATCCTCTTCTTTCCCTTAGGTTTCCTTTTCTGTTTAGGCTCACTCTCCTTAGGGCCTCTGATTTTAATTTTAAAAGGTGAGCTTACCTTAGTTTTTCCTTTGGAATCATCTTCACCGGATTCCTCTGAGGTGGAAAGAGCATTCAGATTTCCCATTAAATTAAAGGTACAAGGTACCTTCTCGCTTTCTAATTCCCATACTTTATGCTTCAACCATGACTTAGTAAATTTCATAACAGGAGCCATTAATTCTTCCAGCTCAGTTGTCTCACTTTCTGACCAGTTTATCTCCCCAATGGATTTGTCCTTAACTAATTCATATGCATGATCTTGGACCAAATTCCCGTCATCCTCTAATTGATCAGGAATCAACTTGACATTGTACATTCTGATCACATCAACTGGAAGCCTAGAATATCTTTTCTTTCTCACCTCAAAGTCATCTTTGATGTTTTCCCAATAGTCCTCTACATCATCTTTATGGTGATATTCTTTCGTAGCTTTCTTCTGTGCTTCACGAGTAATATCAAAGTTTGTCCTCTTAGAATGAAAAGAGAAACCATAAGTACTCAATTCCTCTCCTAATACATGAGCCAATTGGATTGAAGGGAAAACCTCAGCTATACCAATTTTCAAAGGAAAGTCCCCACCAAACCCTGTCTTGTGTTTCTCCCTTTTGACGACAGCATCAAAATCACATATGCCTTGTAACCTCCAAGAGTATGATATGGTCAGTGGGATATCTTGGCAATCTGTATGGAGCAGTCAGACATCCATCAATTCTGATATAGGAGAAGGTGGGGAATTGTATAAACCAAGCTCTGTATTTTTTGATCAACTCCTTGGTTCCATCAGAAATTCTCACATGTTCTGCATTTTGAAGCAGCCTAGTAATATGCATAGTAAATGCATCATTTGCTCTTCTATAATTCTGATTCCCTAGGTGCAACTTAGGGTACACTTCATAGATGACATCTTGTCCAAATATTCCTTTTGGATTCAATCCCCTGTATGGGTAAAATATGGCCAGCACATATATCACATAAGATGACATGGTAAATTTCTTTGTCTCCAACACATCTCTTAGCTTCCTGTCAATCATAGCACTGATAATCCCTGCCCAGTGGTAATTAATACCTTGCTCAATCCTATTAATGACGTGCACCATCCAATTCTCCAATGCCCCAGCACTCCTCAAGCTAGCCACCCTGCTCAACAGTGTGATTGCATCATATATATCTTGTCGAAATTTGATCCTGTGTAACTGCTTAGGCAGCTTGGAGAAGTGAGACTTTGGCTTTTCCAGCTAGGAATTGATCATCTACTAGGCTTTGGCAGGCTCATCATCATAGTAAGTCCTAGCTAATTCCATGTCCAAGGCACACACACATGGTAAGTCTGGCATATCAAATGCCTGGGCAATGGAAACTGGATTAAAGTTGGCTAACACTCTTCCATCAGTGCTGACAATCCTTTGTGTATCAAAATCATATTGTCGAGCACATTCCAATATCAACTCGTAACATTGAACTGTAGGAGGAAATCCTGCCACATGAACTAGCCCGGACTTCACCATTCCCTTGGTCAGGGCCGATAAGTCTTTCTGACCTGTCCTTTCCTTGAACTCTTCATATTTCCATGCTCCTACGTTGGTGTCCGAGACCTCTTACCAAACTGAAGTTATCTTACTATCTGGCATCTGACTTTTCACATCCGTCCTTAACCTTTCTGCGTCTGTAACCGAAGACCCCTCTGTGTCTCCCTTGGCCTTTCCTGCCGCTGCTTTGCTTGATTCAGCCTGCATTCACAAAAGAACCTCATGAAAATACAATTATCATCCCTATTTCAATCAAAGGTTAGCCTTGAAATCACATGAAATAATTAAGATCAATCATTAATCATCAATCTCGAAAATCCAGGAAAATGAAGTAATCTGGGAAAATCCAGTTGCAGCGGAATTCGGAGAAATCCGGCCCAGACGGACTCCTGCTGCCAAGGCATCATTCATCAAATAAATCATTAATATGGACAAAAGAGATGCATGATTATCATAAAATTCATTCATTTAGCAACAAGAAATCATCATTTAATATTTAATTCATTACCCCAATTTCGAAAATAAAAAAGAAGTGGAACCAGGCAGAAAACTAGAAAAATCCGGACAGGTCGGATTTCCGCGGGCAGCTCGAAATTCTGGAACTCATCATACTTCGAGGAAATGGCAAAGTCCGGGAAAATCTAGGTGTGCAAAAATTCCGCGGACACCTCAGAAACCCGACGACCGTTCGACGCACAGACCTTTAATCGAGTAATCATACAAACCTCCCTATTCGAATTCCATGAAGATAAATTCGACCCCAACAAGCCAAATTTCAATTGCACATGAATTTAACTCCCAAAGACCCTCAAGTGATTGATCCCCGTGACGAAACAATGATGCCCTAAATTCAATAACCAAACTTCCGCCATGAAAGCTAGGGTAAGTTTGAAGTTTCAGATAATATCCCTCAAATGATAAAACTAGAGGGTGCACCAAGATTCTCAAGTGTTGCAAACAAGGTAGAGCCAAACGCAGGACAAGGTCACGTAAAATCCACCAAACCTAACAACCCTGAGTGGACATAATGGAACCCCACCTTCACAAATTAGACCAGATTACGCACAAACAAGGTACGACCTCAAAAGAACACCCGGGCACACCTGAAATTTGACCGACAAAACAACAAGACGTGCAATGCAGGCACTGAAAATTCACAAAAAGATGGACCAAACCCTAAGTAAATATGAAATTATGAAGAAAAAAAATGAGCAAGGGCCGACCCGAATAACCACCAATCAACAACTTGAAAGCGCAAGAAAAAGGAGAAGTCAGAAATGACTTACCATAGATTTACTCCGAATGAAGCTCGAACCCAAGGAAGTCGCTGCAACTCAGGGTGCCCTAGCAACAATAATATCATCTCAGACGTCCAAAGAATCCATGTACTAGCAGACCAAATCCAACGACTAAAGCTCAGAAAGAACAAACTCAGTGCTAGAGCAAATGGTAGATGAATAATGAAATCAAAAGAGTTCCCAAAAACCTTTAAATCTGCTCACAATCGCGCCAGAGGAGACATACTTCGAGCATTAATGAACAATAAGACATATCGAGGAAATCCGGAAACCCGAGCCCAAAACAGAATTTCGGAAAAAACTGAGCCAGACGGACAATCCGGGTGAGCACGAAATTCGCGAATAACGCACCCTTCTGGACTCCGACGCAATCTATGAAAATCCAGGTGACTCGGAAAATCCCGGACTCATCTAAAAACCTAAACTTCAGAAAATTCGACAGTGACCAGACGATGGACTAGGACCCAAGAAAATCCGGGTGAATCGGAAAATCTCGGACCTAGGTCAAAACCCGGACTTCCATTAAAAACCATGTTTGATCAATTCAACCTCCAGGGTAAGACCAAGGCAAGCAAGACCAACATCCCAAGACCTTGAAAGTACAAATCCAATAAAAACCAAAGGTCCAAGAGACATCCGAAATCAAAAAGAAGGGTCCCCACTCCAAGTGGGGCGTGTGTGCAAAATTGCACAACACCCCTTTTATTTGATCTCAGTGTGTCATGTTATAATAACTATCTTGAACACAATCATTGTGTTAAGGAGTTCAATGGGCTGTATTTTACCCTTGAAGATGTATTTCACAAATTTACTCTTTATATCATTGATTCTTATTGTTACCTTGAGGTATTGGAATTTATTGTCAATTGTGATGAGCATAGATTCGGGCCTCAACATGGTATCCTTGTAAGTCTGAAACTATATACTCATACTTGGACTACCCTCCCATCTTCAATTTTTTGAAGTAAAGACTTCAAATGCAAGTTTTGTTCAATAAACTCACTGTGGATTTTGTATTGGTATTCTTAAATCTGGATAATTTCATCCAATTTCCTATCAAACATTTCTTTTGTATATACTGGGGTGGAAAACATGAAGTGGGCAGTTATCAAAATTCACTTTTCTGACATTTTGTATTGTGTTTTAAAACACACCAGGTGCCCTCAGAAATCACTTTGGGAAATTGATTAGACAACCTCCAAAAGCCACAAAAATGCATCAGAATGTTGAGTTGCGTTAGGGGAACATGTTTATTGAATGATTTGGTATAAAGTGATCAAGTCTAAAAACTCTCAATGCTCAAAGTTGCCCATTTAGTCATTTCTGAAAAATTACAGCTGTTCAACTCAACTGAAACCCACCAATTTTCCCTTTTGAAAAAATATCAAATCTAAACCTAGGAAGCTCTAACTTGGAGGATTGGTTCATTTAGGATCCATGAATATGTATGAAAAATGATTTAGCATCAATATTATTCATTCACAAGATATCAAGAGTCAGACTTGAGCCCTCAACTATTCTGGAAATGCAACCTTCAAATGGGTAAAATCCATTTGGTTTTGATTTTGAAAAAATACCAATTGATGTCCTAAAGCTCTGAAAATTGATAGGGATGTACATTAAGATGGGGAGAATCAAAATCACCAATTGATTTATCATGAAAGTCTTCTAGTTGCTTAATATTTTCCTCCAAAGTTTATCATTTTAACAGTTTTTACTGTGTAGACAACAACCCTTCACAAAACCATTTAACTTGGCCTTTTGAAATCTTGTCAAAATTGATCGTACAAAGCTGAAAATTGGCGTGCATACTCATATATGTTAGATAAACATGTTTGCAAGGTGGTTTTGCATGAAATTGCTTTGGATTCAAACTATGATTTTTTAAAGCGGGCCCTTTTGAGTAGATTTTTCAACTGTACTTCTAAGTGTTGAAATCAATTTTTTCACATGCGAACCTAAAATTTGCATGAAATCTTAGGCTCCAACAAATCCTCTAAATTATTAGTGCTCCCAGATTTATATATTGCACTATGAATGCTAGGATGACAACCTAAGAAACGAGATGCTATAGAATGCAAGAATCTAATTCCTACATGATTTGGTAAGTTGTATGATAATTCTATGATAATGATATTGATGTTGCTGTGATAAAATGAAGATTACACTATGATAATGATGCTAAATGCTATGGTTGAAATGTTGTATAAAAGCTAAGATGATAACTAAGATGCAGCTATGAAACTAAGCCATGATTCTAAACTAGCATGATACTACAATGCTCAAATGCTAAATGCTAAATTACTCTAAATGCTCTCAAAAAAAAAATTCATAGTAAGTTTACTCAAGGATGGGATTGAAAATGTTGTAGAAAGAGGTTGTATTTATAGGAATCCCAAGGCATCTTGTGATGTGGCAACAACCAACGGTCAAGATTTCAGCTAGAGAGATGAACAGTGGAGATGGAAGAAGTTAGAGGGAATCATGGAGGATGTTCCCTTGACTGTGAACATCATGCCAAGTGTGAGGGAGAATGAAATGATGGAGAGAGCCAAGTGTCCAAAGTTTGTTTTAGAATTGGTTTAGGATAATTCCCATTTAAATATTGGACATATTTAAATTTATGTGACACTTGATGATGTGGCAAGAGGAAAAGTTGGAGACATGTGCCTAAATTCAAATTGGGAATTTAAATTTAGTGAGAAGATTATTAATTAAATAAAACAAACTATTGAAATTTGTTTATTTAATTAAAATTTAGAAGAATGTGATTTAAGATGGTAGAATTAGAAAGTGTGAACTATATAAATAAATTTAGAATTTATTTATAAGTAGATGAAATAAGAGATTAATTAATTAAATAAGTAGTATTTAATTAATTATCTTGACTGATTTTAGATGTATACATTTTTACCCTCTTTAAAGTATTGCTTCAAAGAAAAATTTGTTGATGATGCTAACAAAAAAATTTCAATGCCCCAGATGTCGATTTTTAGGTGATGACAGATATATGCCCCCTCGAGAGATAAATTGATGAATTTTTGAATTTTTAGGATTTTTTGAATTTTTTGAAATTTTGATGATTTGATGATGATGTCAAAACTTTAGGATCCAGAAACGATTTATCTCCTAAAAATTATGTTGAACCTACTAGATGATAAATTGATGAATTAAGCCCCTTTGGAAAATAAAATAAATCAACCCCATAAAAATCCCACTTAATTAGCCTTTAAAAGGTTAAAAAGGCGATTTTGAATTTCATTTGTTCATTTTGATTTTGAAATTTGAGAGTGATTGAGCAAACTTGTGCAAATTTGGCAAGATGGTGATTCCCTACTACATACACCAATTCGAGCACATGTGACGTCACAACCACCTGACAGTGTATGGACCTCCAGTATGTACCTCGCAAAACCTCCTCATGATTTTTGAATCTCATTTTTCATGCCTTTTTTCATGTTTAAATTTTTCTTTTTATGTTTTAGTGCTTTCAGTCGTCGATGTAGCGCATAGCTAGACTATTCTAGCGCATTTGGTAGATTAGCGCATAGGGTTAAAGTTGTAGCACATCAAGATCTTTAGCACAACCATGCCTAGATTTAGCACATAGAATGAATGATGTAGCACATAGGTAGATTTAGCACACTAGTGGATTGAATAGCACATACAAATTTTTTTGTAGCGCATAGAGTCATTTAGCACATTGATAGAGAGATTTAGTGCATATGATGAATTTTGATGGCGCATATGGTGATTCGGCACATAGAGACCTTGTTCTAGTGCATCCATGAAATTTTTTGGCGCATCCATGGTTTTTAGTGCTTGAGTCACTATTTTAGCGCATTAATGAAATTTAGACTAGATTGATGAATTTTTTATTGGACTCCTTGATTTTGATGATTTTTTTATCGCATCAACTTTTGATTTGATGATGTTTGATGATGTCGATAGATTAGATGATGATTGGTCTCATGATAGGTGAGATTCAATGATAGGATAATGATAATTGACCTCATGATAGGTAAGGATCAATGATAGATTGATGATTTTCCTCATGATAGATTGAGGATCAATGATAGATTGATGATGATTGACCTCATGATAAGCAAGGTGCAATGATAAATGCTCAAAATATTTGATCAAAGTCTCATCAAAGTTGAGTAGATTGATAGGTTGGTTGATTGATTTGCTGATTTGTGATATGTTATGATGATAGGATCCTTCAACAAACCTACAGATATAGGAGTCCTTCTTGAGGACCTGGGAGTTGATTCGACATTTAGATTAGGCTAATCTAAATGTGATTGGTCATTGTAGACTAACTTCACTGATAGATTTTCCCCAACATTAGATTAACAGGGGGCTTCCAACCATGGTTGCAGAGAGGTGGCACAATGAGCATAACACCTTTCATTTACCCACTGGTGAGATGATAGTGACACTGGAGGATGTGTACCACATTTTGAGGATTCCAGTTATTGGAGAGTTGGTTGTATATGATTCAGTTGAGCAGGGTGGGACTGATACATTACGAAGAGTGTTTGAGGATGATCAAATATGTAGCTATGAGATTCCATGGCAAGAGATGGTCGATGCCTATGCGACATTTCCATGTGTGCTTGTTGGCTTTATTAGAGGTTTTTTATGTCCCAAGCGCAAGTTGAAGAGACTTTTAGTTGGATGGGGCTAGATACTTGAGAGTATGATTACTCAGGGTACCAAATATGCGTGGGGATGTTGCATGCTTTCCCATTTATACCATCATTTATACAAGGTTGTCTATCTTAGAGGGGCCATTTTATTAGCTGGGGTCACATTGTTACAGATATGGGCATGGGAGCATATAGCCATCACTCATCTAGTAGCAGATAGACAATGACCAGCCATGAGACCATATGTTCATGCATATACAGGTCTAGTTGTCTAGCCTAAGCTGGGAAAAATGGAGTACTATAGGAGAGTCTTGGATAAGCTAAAGACAGTGACATGGTGTCCGTACTTAGACTATGAGTAGTGGCCAGAGGATGATACCAAGATGCCATTTTTGTCCTCGTCGATGTACTTGATTGGGATGACCCCATTCATTATTGAGAGATTTTTGCTAAGGAGGGTACTATGATAGTATGGTCCAGTATAGGGCATTCCTCAAGGAGTAACTCATTATGCACGACAATGACATGATACATTAGAGTGGAGGCCTTTTTTATCATATGATACTGCAATTGAGGAGTACCAGGGTTTACAAGCCATAACCTGGGATTATCATCCAACGATCATTGAGGCTCTGATATTGAAGGAGTATGCACAGTAATTCCTCTTACATCCCTTTCCACAGATATCCAGTCCTAACAAGTTGACACTATTACTATATGACGAGGAGAGGGCACCACTACGTGGACGCAGGCAGAGGAGAGATGGAGGAGATGAGGAGGAGGAGGAGGAGGTGAAGAGCAGCGATGATGGGGATGGGGATGGAGATGATGGAGGTGATGGAGATGGTGATGGGGGTGGTGGAGGAGATGAGGGTGGTGGAGGTCCAGTGATAGATGTGCAAGACTTTAGAGTGCATCGGAAGAGGCAATCATTGGTAGTTGTAGCACAACATGTATAGATTCGGTTACCTTCACAACAACAACAAACAAAAATAGTTGCATTATAGGTTCAAGTGCAGAAATTGTAGGGTCAGCTCACATAGGTGCAGGCTTTGCTGCATACATAGACCCAGGCCCCGATTTAGACATAGGCACATATTTCCACTCTTACGACCAAGAGGGATACCTTGAGGTAGCGGGTTGAGTAGCTAGAGGGAATAGTGTAGAGATTAAAAAGAGCTATAGAGGGCACAGGTATAGTTGACTACTTTTGAGAGGTATGACACATTGCCAGGGAGGCTGAGTTCTATAGGATAAAGTATCATGAGGTGGTTCCTCCAGAGTGTTGAGATAGCCACACATAGTCTACTAGTCGTACTCACACCAAGACTACCAGTAGGGGTTTGACAAGGCCATCACCTTGCAAAGATCTAGGGGAAGGACAATCAGGTGGTGTGGGAGGTACAAAGTGAGTATTGTCAGGGGGGAGCACCCCATAGCTCCATGATGATCATCTGAGATGTATTTGAGACATTTGATGATGTATACACCGATTCAATTAAGTTATTATGATACACTACCATTTTTGTTTTTGATGACATATCTCTTTACACCATTGGATATCATTGTACACTTGACATTATGATTTTGAGGTTATATGATATGCGACGATGATTAGCGATCTATGTGTCTATATGTGATTTATGATGGATGCATTTAATTTATGCTTTATAATGTTTATATGATGCTTATGTGATACTTAGATGGTGATTATGTGTGTATGCAATGATGATATGATAATGTATGAATGATGATTCTATATGCTTTATGGATGATGCTTTATGCTATGTGAGAAGGATTTGATTATGAAAATGATATGTGTTCTTTATGTATGTTCATGTAATGATTATGTATGGATGCAATGATAATATGATGATATATGGATGATGATTGTATATGCTCCTATGTATGACACTTTTATACCATGTCATGTTTCTTAGCAAAATTTTCTTCTTGGAAATATTACTCTACTGGATAAGTATTTCAATCCTCTTAGTGGACCATTTTCTTAATGCAACTATAGGAAATGATTTTGATTATGCAAGTGAGATGCAATGCACTTCTTTTTTTGTTTTCTGAGGAAAATATTATGATGTAATGCATGGATGGATGAATGATATGATAATGTATATATGAGATGATAATGCTTTCTAATTTATGTATTATTATGCAACTACATGGGAATGATCTATTTTTTATTAATGTCAAATGTACTCAATCCTTAATAATACAGATGACCTCATTTTTTTGAAAATTAGTGCCAGCCTTGGAAAACCCATTAATACAGATGTAAAACTACCATGGATGCAATCTAACTTAACCATGCAGATCTAATATGCAAAGGTTGTCATCATAACAACCAATTTTTCATTCTTTTTATCATCATTGAGCCTTTAAAATGTTGAAAGTGAGTATAAACATCAATGGTATAATTAGACCATGATGACTTGAGTACTACTTCCATGATTTTTGATATTGCAAGTTAACACAAGCATCTGGGTATAATTAAACTGAGATGACCTGAGCATTCCTCACATAAACAAACAAGAGTTAATCATTTTCCTATGAAAATTCAAAATATCATCAGTGATACTTTGTAGAGCATGTCTCACGACAATTTGCATGGTAGTAATGATCAACTCATAGACAAGAAACAAAGAAAAATCATACTCCTTGGCTCATCTAGTTCAATACATCCTCAAGTTGCTCTAGAGATATGACAACAAAAATCAAAGTACAATAGTTGATCAATCATGCCAGCATGATAAAGTTGTGATTCAAAAAGAACGTCGTCCATTTAAATTTGTTTTTATTTGATTGATTTGACTATTTAATTTGTATGGTTGATGTGTTAATGATTTTGATTGATGTTCAATATTGGGTTGCACCATGATTGTTGTGTTTGTTGTGTTTTCCTACTATTATTTTTCTATTGGTTTAAGCTCAACGTTTATTACCCCTAGTGAGTTCAAAATTTTTCCCCCAATCTAGGGTGAGACAAAACTGCAATGTCAAGATATGTACATGAAGCTTTCTGATGATAGGCATGATGATGGCGAAAGTTTATGGTCGACATGCTCAAATAGATGGAAAAGCTAACCTATCACAAATAGTGTGTTGCCAGGTTTTCATTACTTGTTTTTATTGCACATTTTTTAGATTTATATGATTTTTTTGTTTTTATTTTTTAGATTTTTTGTATTTTTCTCTTTTTTCTTTGTTTTTGTAATTTTGTATTTTTCCTTTTTTTTTGTTGTTGTCACCAAGATGCCTATTTGCAGGTTTTCATTAAGGTGACAATTTTTTTAGGACATTTTTTTAATTTCTTGTATTTTTTCAGGACTCGATGAACTAGATGATTCAAGTGTAGAAATTTTTGAGATGCAATTTGTTGATGGGCTCTTTGAAAAATCACCTTTAGGTGTGGATAGGTGATATGCTCCAGATCCATAGACTAAGACAACGACAAAGGGACCTAGCCAGTTTGGTTCAAACTTCCCCTTCTTCTCTCTGTCTTGTTGATTTCATGGATTTTCTTTCAAGACCAAGTCACCAACCTAAAATGTTCTTGGTTTAACCTTGTGATTGTAACTTTTGAGCATCCTCTGTTGATAGGATTTTAGGTGATCAACAACTTTCTAACGATGCTCATCCAATAGTTCCAACTCTTGTAGCCTAGACACCTGATAATCTTCATCTAAAATAATCCCCTTTAGTGACACATAGAGTGCTGGTAACTCAACCTCAATAGGTAAAATGGCCTCTAATCCATAGAATAAAGCATAGGGTGTAGCTCCTATTGGGGTGTGGATACTATTTTGGTATGCCCATAGAGCAAGCTTTAGTTAAATTTTCCAATCATGTCCAACATCATTGACAATTTTCTTTAAGATTTTTAAAATGGTTTTGTTTGAGGCCTCTACCTGGCGATTTTCCTAAGGGTAGTATGGTGTATAAAATCGATGTTGGATATGAAACCTTTCACAAAGTTCTTAGATGTCCTAATTCATGAAATTTCTACCATTGTCAATGACAATGGATTGGGGAATGCCATACCAAAAGATGACGTAATTCAGGATGAAGGATGCAATTTTTTTGTCAATGATTGTGGTTAGGGGAACAACTTCAATCCATTTTGTAAAGTACTTCGTGGTTGTGATGATGAACTTGTGTCCATTGGAAGATGGCGGATGAATTTTACCTAAAAGATCTAGTCCCCATTGACAGAAAGGCCATGTTGAGGTGAATGGTTGAAATTCTTGTGTTGGTGCATGTATCAGGTTTCCATGGATTTGACATTTTTGGCACTTCTTGACAAATTGAAAAGGATCCTTTTCCATATTTGGCTAGTAATACCCAAAGTGTGGGATTTTTTTAGCGAGAGTTAGTCCACTTGAATGAATTCCATAGATACCTTCATGAACCTCACGTAAAGTGGTGTCAACTTCATTACGTTCTAGACACCGAAGGAGAGTAACATCAAGACCTAGTTGGTAAAGTACATCGGCTATCAAGGTATGTCGAGCTGCTTGTCGAATACAGTTACGTTTCTAGTTTCAGGATAGATCTAGTGGTAGGGTGTTGTCTCTTAGATAGGTGTAGATTTTACCATAGATAGAAGCTTCGGCCTCAACTATATTGTATATTACTTGGGATTCGAGGTTATCATAGGAAGGGTTAAACAATTGTTCCACCAAAAACTCATAATGGGCTCATTTTTCAGGTATCTGTAGGAGAGAAGCGATGGTTGCCATAGCATCAATGAATTTGTTATCCCCTCTTGGAATCTACTTAAATTTTATCTCCATAAATTACTTCTTGAAATCATCCACAATTCTTTTATATGGCATCAATTTATCATCTTTTGTTTGGTAATCACCATTCACCTGATTTATGATCAATTGAGAATCTCCATAGACATGTAACTCTATGATCTTCCACTCTATGGCTATCTTCATACCAATGATCAATACTTCATACTCAATTATGTTGTTAGCATAAGGAAATATTAACATGTAGGACTTTGGAATGGTGTGTCCTTGTGGCGTGACAAAAAAAGATTCTTGCACTTGATCCATGTTGCGTGTAAGATACATCAAAGTATAACATCCACTGTTGTGTTGACAGTGTAAGGACATCTGCGTCTAGAAACTCAATTTTCATGGAATGATCATCTTGTAATGGTGCTTCAACTAATTGATTGGCTATGGCTTGTCCCTTGATTGCTTTCCTATCCACATATTGAATGTCAACATCACTCGATATGATCATTACCCATTTGGCTAGTCTTCCTGTCAGGGTAGCTTTGCTGAGTAAATACTTCAATGGATCATTTTTTTCTAAGTTTGATGGTGTGGGTTAACATGTAGTGTCTTAGTTGTTGCATAGAAAATACTACCGCTAGACAAGCTTTTTCAATAAATGTGTAATTGATCTCATAGCCATTCAAGGTTTTGTTGATGTAATAAATTTCCCTCTCTTTTCTTGTGGAATCTTCATGTGCTAGTAGAGTGCCCAAAGAGACCTTAGTTGTTGCAATGTAGAGTAATAATGGTTTTCCTTTAGTTGGCGGTATTTGTATGGGTGCTGACATTAGATATTGCTTCAATTGGTTAAAAAATGCTTCACATTTTTCATCCCATTTGAAACAAACATTCTTGATAAGTAGGAGGTATTTTCCACTGCGTGTCAAATTATGATATTGCTATCAGGATTCAACCATGTAGTTTTCGAGTCAAACTCATTGACCCATGTTTCATGAGTAGTGGTTCACAAGAACCCATCTCTCAAGATAATGAATGGTCCACTTAGCACTCATTGCATCTAGTTGATGCTCACAGAGGTGAAGCACTGGGCTGTCCCGGGAGGTCACCCATCCTAGTATTGCTCCAGCTCAAGCACGCTTAACCATATATTTTTCTCCAAGGTTAAGACCATTTAGCTTGCAACCCCATTTTCAAAACCTTCAACAAGTGTTGTGCCTTATGAACCATTCATTATAGAGCCCCTTTAGCTCATCAATTGATAAGTAGGAGGTATTTTCCACAACATGTCATATTATGATATTGCTATCAGGATTCAACCATGTAGTTTTCGATTCAAACTCATTGACCCATGTTTCATGAGTAGTGGTTCACAAGAACCCATCTCTCATGATAATGAATGGTCCACTTAGCACTCATTGCATCTAGGTGATGCTCACAGAGGTGAAACACTGGGCCGTCCCGGGAGGTCACCCATCCCAGTATTGCTCCAGCTCAAGCGCGCTTAACCACAAAGTTTTCTCCAAGGTTAAGCCCACTTAGCTTGCAACCCCATTTGCAAAACCTTCAGCAAGTGTTGTGCCTTATGAACCACTCATTATAGAGCCCCTTTAGCTCATCAATTGATGAGTAGGAGGTATTTTCCACAGCGTGTCAAATAATGATATTGCTATCAGGATTCAACTGTGTAGTTTTTGAGTCAAACTCATTGACAAACATTCTTGTGTAGCAAGTGATTAAAAGGACAAGTTTTATCTACCCATTGTGTGATGAACCTCCTGATAGATTGGAATCATCCTTGCAAGGATCTAAGTTGGCTGATATTCTTGGGAGGAGGCATCTCCATGATAGCTTTGACTTTCACAGGATCCACTTCAATGCCTTTAGCTGATACAATATACCCCAAAAGTTTAGCTAATGTCACACCAAATACACATTTCTTGGGGTTTAACCTCACATTGAATTTCTCCAACCTAGTAAAGATTTTGTCTATGATTTCCAAATGTCCTTCTCTAGTGTATTATTTTTCCAACAAGTCATCTATGTAATCCTCCATAAAGGTGTGCATCATATCATGGAAGATGGTGGTCATTGCATGTTGATAAGTAGCCCCAACATTCTTCAACCCAAAAGGAATGACGTTCCAACAAAAAGTACCCCACGAGCACATGAAAGTGGTTTTCTCTTGATCTTTTGGTGCTATTTTGATCTAGTTGTAACCTGAAAATCCATCCATGAGTGATAGCATTTCATGACCAGCTATCAAATCTAGAATATTTCAATGTTTAGCAAAGGAAAATCATCTTTCAGACAAGATCTATTAAGGTCTCTTAAATCCATACATATCTTGATGCTATGGTTAGGTTTTAAAATTGGTACAATGTTGGAGATCCATTCAACATAATCAATTGGACAGATAAATCCTGCATCTAGTAGCTTCTTCAATTCAACTTTCACCAATAGGGTGATATGCAGATGCATTTTTCTCAATTTTTGTTTCACTGGCTTCACTCAAAGTGGTAGAGATAAATGGTGCATTATAATATTTGGATATATTCCTAGCATATCAGTGTAGGACCAAGCAAAGTTGACTTGCCTCTCTTCAAACAATTTAGTGAATATTGGTTTTTCTTCCTCTTGTCATGGATGTTGCTAGATGTAGTCTTAACTGTTTCAGTTGTACCAAAGTTGATGAATTGTGTAGGCTCAACCAACATTGAAGATCTCTCATGATAGTTCTCAGGAAGAGTGTCAAATATTCCATCTCTTGGTACCTCAGAGAGATTTTCACCTGGAGATGTTCTCTTTATTTTTACTTTTTCTTGATCTAATACTACCATTAAATGGTTTTCACCATTAGATCTTTTTTTGATATTCATTTTGTAGTTGGAAGATTTGGCACTCCCCTTGTCTAAAGCTTTCTTATGAGATTTGTTGGTGGAACATGTTTCAGGATCATTAGAGCAAAGGAAGTTCACAATGGCATCATTGTTTGGAAAGATAGGTATGTCAAGAAGCTCATTTTGGTCCCAATAGATTAGCTCAAGTTGTATCAATGGTAAGGAATCATCAGATTGGTTAAGGTCAAAAGGGGTGAGTGTCATGATGGAAATTTTGTCAAAGTGTTTAATGGCAATATTGAGGTCTATGATGTTACTCTCTTCTGAAATATCTATCTCGCTCAAAGTTTGATCATCTTCGCTTGATTCATCAATATGTTGTGATCCAATTTCAAGTGGTCTAGTAATCAAGCTCTATCCCTCCATATGTGTTGGTGCATACTTTTGTATCACTTCAATTTCTTTGTCATGACAAGATTCTTCAGAGAGTGAGTCTCATTCATACTCATTGGAACATGTTTTCGAACTATCTCACAATTGGAGGATTCATTCAACAACTTTCTGCCTGGTTTCTTCTTTTGATTCTTCTTTGTATCCTAGTCCTATTTTTTCCTTTGGATTGGTTATGATAGGATAAATCGGTTATTTTTGAGGGTCAAAACAACACAACAACATTTAAACAAAATATTACTATTCTATTTCTCCTGAAAGAGAAAGATAACACATGGAGATCTAACTCCCAAGGTCCTAGTAATTGGTTCTCAATTATTTTGATTTCACTCAGTGGTTGATATAACTGTAATGTTCAAGGGGCCTTTGCTCGTAACAAGGAACAAGACTGCACAACATCAAGTAGCCTACGTTTGGGGGGTTTTAAATAAAAGAAAAATATTAAAAAAGCTTTAAATCAAAGAAACATGAGTAAAATTCTTACATACACAGACATGCATATTAGTAATGAGTGTTCATTTTACCTAACCATAACTATAGCAAGATGAAATCCATAGAATAAACTATGCTACTGCATACATCCATAATGCTAATTCAGATACCATCAACATTCACTAAACTTACTTCAAACAAATCACTCACTCATCATCGAAAACACACATCAAATGAATACAATAACAACTTAATTCACAGATAATCCAATGATATGATCTTGAATCAAGTTCCTTCTATTGACTTTCATCAAATAAGAAACAATTAAGCATAGCTAAATCACTAGCATATGGATTGATCATGTACCATTAACCTTATCAAAATAGATCCCAACTTTAAAAATCATGACATGAAAACGTATGAAAACTGTAAAATAATCAAGCCATTTTACTGAACCTTTTTAGAGTATCTTTTTAAAACATTGAAATCCTAGATCTAGTTTCTATCTTCTATCATCAAGTGGCTGATCTTTCTTCAATTAGTTGACCTTTACAAAGTAGATTCTAATAATACATATAGGGTTCTACATGCACGAATTTCTCAATTATCAATCAAGATCCACAATTCATGGAGTTCAAAATGATCACAAAAGTAGATTCAAAGTTGAACTTATGTCAAAACCCACAAAAAGAGGAGAAGAGCAGACATAGTATGGTGAAAAGAGTCAATCACTTTTGCATTGAATGCTCAAGGATGTACTTGTCATAACTGGAGAATACCTATTGAAGAGTACTTAAATCTGGCCCATCTAACCAATCACCTTCAAATTTGATTCTTTCAAATTCTATAGAAACCAACTTTTGCATCTCCTTTAACTTGATTATCTCCTTTCTAGCAATTCTTACCTCCTCCCATATATCCATAAATTGATCTAACAATAAATTCTCCCCATCATCTCCCTTTTGCATAGTCTCCTCAAACCTACCCCTCCATTTCTCCCTTAGTTTATCCAAAGATAGGCCTTCTTTATTTGAGGAATCTAGGTTAATTAAAATGGCCACAATTGCCTCTAATTCAACCATCTATTTATTCAAATATTTACTCATTTCTCGAACTTCTTCTTGATGTCCATGCATAGCCCTAGACTTGTATCTTATGATGCTCAGAGTATTTTCCACAAAATATTCATTACCATGCTCAAGAATTGAATATTCTAACAAGGTGGATTTGGGTACTTTGCTGACATCTTCAATCCTTTTAACATATTCCTTATATTCATCATCTTGCTTGTCCAGATCCTTGGCATGCTGGTCCAGATCCTCTGCCAATTCAAGAGAAGCTTTATGAATCTTAGAACCCTCAACAAGAGCATCATCAACCTCCTGGTTGAGATTATCTAGCCACTCATCCATCATCCCTACTTTTCTTTTCATTTGAATCAAATCATCTGCATCCCTCTTTGTTAACAAAACTGGGGATTCAGGAAGAGCAAATTGTTGGGAAATGGGACTTGAAACATCTTTAAAAAAACTATGGAGCTGATCCAATTGAGCCTTAAGCTCATCCTTTCTTTGTTTATCCTTAATCATCCGAGATTTAGTTGAAGAGGCCACAATATCAATCAAACTCATCTACTGGTTTCTTGTAGGTTTTCCCAAATTTACTGCCCCCAACTGATAATCAGTTATTTGTATATCATCACGACTCTTCTCCATTACAGGTATGGCACATTCATCAATAATCTCCCCAGCATCAGTGAGCCTAGTAGAGTGAAGAACCTGAGCCTTCTTTTTAGGTTTCTCCTTCCCAATTCCTTTCATCATTTCCTCCCAGTTCAACGGTTGTGGTTGACCAACCTGTTTTCTTTCTAAGTCCAATTTTAACCAAGTAGGAGCAATAGGAGTAGTGGCTACTTGGGCTGAAGAAGAAGCAATAGTAGTGGAAGATAGAGGTTGCAATAATGTAAGCCCTGGTTGAGAATCAACTTCTTGCACATTTTTTTGATCACTTTGCTCCCTTTCCTATGCTAACCTTTCTACTTCCTCTTTATCCTTTTTCTCTTGCAGCCTCTTAGCCTCCAGCTCCTACTTTAAGCATTCCTCTTCCATTTTCTTATTTTATAACATTTTATCTCGTTGCTTCTTCAATTCTTCAACATAGTCCCATGCCTCCTTGGACTTCATTTAATATTCAAAAATATCAACAGCCTCTCTTTCCCTTTTCAAATGTTCTTGCTCTTCCCTTTTTCTATAGGCCTCTTCTTGTTCCTTGAGCTTAGCTTCAATAGCTTCTTTTCCTCTTCTTTGTTGGGCCTTTTCTTCTTCAAGGTTATGAATCTTTTGTTGCATCATCAGCTTATCCCTTTCTTCTTGAATTTTGAGCTCCTCCTTTTGTTGTTGTTGTTGAGCTAGTTCATTAGCCTTGACCTTATCTTCCAAATTAGATTGTGCCCTAGCCTCCTCTTCTTGTTGCTTAGCTGATGCCTCAACTTGTGCCTTGGCATCAACTTCCCTTTTTTCATCTTCAAAGAGTTTCCACTGATCTTCCTCAATCAATATATGCTTGGTCCCTGCATCATCTGTCATATCAAAAGATGTTAATGGTTGATGCTATGTATCAGATGGAGTCTTTTCTGAATCTATTTCTATATTATGTGTCTCAACTTCATCCTCCATTTTCCTCCATACCTTTGCTTCACCATGGAGGGCTCCCTTTGGTGATTCTTGACCTAATTCTTGTGCATGAGCGGGTTGAGTAGGTACCTCCCTGCAGCAAATGTAGAATCCCCCACCTCCGCAGTTGTTTCATCTTCCTGCACCTCTTGAAGGTCTTGAGGAACCACCTCCTCTTCTTATGCACTAGAAGGCATCAACTCTAAAGGTTCCTTAGGTTCCATCCTTCTCTTTGCACTTTTATATCCTTGGGTGGTACCTGCAGCCTTCCTCTTCTTAGATGATGTAGCCTCAACCTGATTAGTCCTCAAACTCACCCATTGAATACTCTTGTCCAACACTGGTCTTGCAATCTGCTTTATGTTGATTATCTCCTCAACATTCCAATCTATTCGATGAAGATCCTTAGTTACAATCTTCTCTAAATCATATCCGGGATCCAAAACTATCCCATCATCGGATAATGTTTCTAGAATGTCTTTTTTTTATCCCAAACTCAATCATAAGTGGGTTAGGTATCCTTTCATAATTCCTCCTCCTAAGAACATACTCATCCTACAAGTCCTCCCAAAAATCCTCCAACAGATTAAATTGCTTCTCAAAGACACTGGGAAGGAAAGCCCTCATCTTGTGCTTGGGATCATAGTATTTCCTTGTTGTGTACAAGCCCAATTTTAAATAAACTAATTCATCACAAATGGCCTTAGTTTCCTGAATGTTCGGACAAGTAAAGGCTCCTAGCTTCATTGGAAACTTATGGAACCCAATCTTGTGTTTGTTGCCAAATTGGAAATTAACTACCAAGGCTTGATAAATAAACTCCATTAAAATGACCCTATCACCACAACATCTTGGTAGCAAATGGGGGTGACCATCAAAGCTTGCTAACCTGAAATAGGTGAATGTGGGGTACTGGATAAACCAATGTCCCCATTCATTCAAAAAATCCATTGCCTCCCTGCTAAGCCTATATCCTGCATCGCCATTGATCTGGTTAATAATAACATAAAGAAAGGCATCATTAACCCTTCTATAATGTTGCTCTGATTCCTGCAAGGTGAGCTAATTATAATACTCCCACACCTTCTTTTGTCCTTGGGCTTCCCCCAAAATACCCACTATTTGATGTCCAAGAAAAATCCCCACTCGGGCAACTGCATAAACTACATAGGAGGTCATAAAGAAACTTTTTGAATTGTGTGCCTCAATCCCATAGGCTGAAATCTCTTGTGGGAAATTTTGGTGAGACTGTTGAGATGTCTGGCCGATTTGCTAGTTGATCTTGATCTGTCACTGTGATTTCCTGATTGTCTTAGTGATTGGCATAACCTGAGCCTTCGGCATAAATTGCACAGTCAGAATGATGTTTTGGTGATGGTAGAAAGTCTAGCCAATATCAGCATGACCTTTGGTCTGTTTGGATGATGTAGTGATCGATATGAATTACTCCTATCGGAATGTGTCTTGGTGATGGGAGTTGTCTTGCCGATGGGTTGGTGTCTAATGGTTGTGGGGGAGACTCATGGTGACTGGAGTTATCGAGGAGAGACTTGAACATTTGGTATAACTCATCCCAACAAGAGATGTCTCACCAACGGTTATTCACTTGATGTCATCGGGGTGACATGGAGGCTCGGTAAGAACTCTTGGCAACGGATGATTGTCTCACTGATGGTATGGTCTATTGTCGGTATGACTCCTAGCGAAGGATAGACTCGGGGTGACTTGGAACCTGCGAGGTGACTCTTAGTGACAACCTAAGTCTTGCCGATGGATGTTCATATCAGTATGACTTGAGGGCTCGTTATGACTCATAGCCACTAGCGATTGTCTAGGCAATGGGTCTACTGAGGATATCGGTGAAAGGTTTTTCTGATCTTGCCGATAGAGTAATTATCACTGATGGGAGTGTTGACATTGATATGACTTGTGGACTCATTATGATCTCTTGCCGATAGCGATGGATGTGTAATCATTCGTGTGCATCAGGGAGACACGGTTAGTGTCTCACCGACATGCGAATACTATTTGAATGCTTTTGACTAATTAGAATACTATCCTACATGGTGTGTCTTGGAAAAATTAGAGAAGGTTGAATGCGAACCATTTTGCAGTTGGACGGTTGTGATCATTCCTGTGGAGACTTCTATGTTGGAAATAGAAACATCTAAGTTGGGAACGGTTGGTATTGGTATATGTTTGAGTGAGAAACCGTATTGTTAGAGAGTGATAGAGAGAGGGCTGAGAGGCTGGCTGAAAGGCCAAGGCCAAGAGGCCGAAACAGAGAAAACAAGAGGCAAGGTTATCCTGCTGAAATCTCTCCTAATCATGGATCATAGTTGATCTCTCTCATGTTGATCTGCACTGTATATTGTGTGAGGATATTGCAACAGTGTGAAGATTGTATGGTCTAATGGATTGATTAGGAAATGTAAAGGGGAGAGTTTTCTACCAGGTTGTATCCAAAATGAACAAGATGTAATCTCTGAAAAGGCTATGAGCCTGAAATTGTATTGTAACCTTTTGTTGTTGAATAATAAAATGGCTCGAACTTTGGAGGGTGGGGTTTTTTACCCAAAAGGGTTTTCCCCATGTAAATCTGTGTGTTCTGGTTTTTTGTCTTATCTTTCATCTGTGTTGGTTCTATTTCTAGAATCTATTATTGCTTGATGTTGAATTTACATGTGCTTCTCTTAGAAGGATTAATGTGGGCAATGATCTGTGTCTATTTTTTCTTTAGGACATAGTTGTACGTGTCTTTGAGGAAATATAATTAGAATTAAAGTTACCGAAGGCACTACTATTCTTCGAGGTTTCTCTGAGATGCCCTAAATTTCCCTTACAGAAGGTTTCTCTCACCTTTATCATTTGACTATGAATACTTTCTGATACTAACATTGACCAGTCAAATTGTTGCCTTCCATCCAAAATAGCTTGAATAAAAGTAAACATCCATTCCTTAAACTGTGAAGCATCCCTCTTCCCAAACAAAGTTGAAAGGAACATGATCATATCTGCAATCTCTTTACTAAAGTATGCCCTTTTAGGCTGGTTTGGAAGCTTGGTTAGAGAATTCTTCTCCACTCTCATGCAAGTCTTATTCATGTGAAATCTATTCCTCTCCTTGTTATCACTGTAAAGCTTCAAAGCCTCTGCC
Source organism: Sequoia sempervirens (assembly GCA_007258455.2). Classification (NCBI taxonomy): domain Eukaryota; kingdom Viridiplantae; phylum Streptophyta; class Pinopsida; order Cupressales; family Cupressaceae; genus Sequoia; species Sequoia sempervirens. Next base: position 27,835,507 of record VDFB02047230.1, on the reverse strand, counting down.
TCATTTAATTGCCTAGGATTCTTGGGATCAAGTATATTTAATATGAATTTGATCATTGGAGGTGTGAAGTCAATAATGACATTAAATTTTACATCCACACACTACCTAGTAATAGGGTTATATGCTCTAGCTACTGTAAGAATAAACTTCGGACATTGGATAGATAGGGGGAGGAGTGCAACATGTGCCAGTCCCAATTAGACAATCCTTTTTGTCCTTCTTGTGACCTTCTCTTCAGTGAGTGTTTCCTCATGCAATTCTTCATAATTAAAAGGGCCCAAATTGGTGTCAGTAATATCAGCCTAGTTAGAATCAATTTTGCTAGTTGTGAGGGCCACTTCCCTATGCCTACATCTCAAGGTATACGGAAGTTGTTCCACCTTGATCTTCTTTGGTCTAACTCCTTTCCATGAGGTTTCACTTGGTTGGCTTCTCTGAGAGGCCTCATCTGATGCTCCCAACATTTCTTAATTCATACAACAATTTCTTGTATTAGATGAACAAAGCATCTAAGTTAGTCAATCATATAATCCCTTCTCCATCCTCCTAAGATAATATTTACTTGGTCAAACTATGCCTTTATCGAAGGCAGAACCATGTGGCAGAGTCGGGATCAAAACTAGATATGGAGTAAAACAAGGTCGGAGGCGGGATGAGAGCCAAACCAGAACCAAAATAGGGTCGGAGGAGGGACTAGAACGAGAATCAAACCAAAACCATTTGTTAGTTCCCAAGTTCAACTTCCCCTCCGGATCTGGTTCCGACCAAGTGTAAAGATATAAGGACGTAATAATAATGAACGGAAGCGGATCAATTCCAACAAACAAAAAGTATTTCAAACAAGGCAGTCATATGAACCTTAAACCCCAAGTTACATGGTCCCAAACAAGGAAACTAGAAATAGCACAGGTTAACCCTCCAGCATTTCCTCCGTACAAAAGGTCACTTAAACAATGAAAAAGGTTATAGTGCAAAACCCTAGTTCACATGATACGTCATTTTCAAAAACTGGGGCACAACGAGAATCCCACACGATCAACCCAAAACCATCATGAACATACCAGAATAGGGTGCTACAATGAATTACATCACCCAAGCAAGGAAACCCCTTCAAAAATTGAAACCCTAGTCAAAACTAGAGTACGAAAAACGAACCGATCACGAAAGCGGCAGCAGAACAAACCGCAAAACCAAAAATGACAAAGGAAAGACAAACCCAAAATAGAATGAGACAGAAAAGAAACAAACAAACAAGTAGAAAAAAAAGAAAAGCACAAACACCAACAAAAGAAACAAAAGAAAGAGACAAAACCCCTCCCATGAATGTTTCAAAACAACCCACTTGAAAGAAGAAACGAGAGAAAGAAAAACAAAGAAGCCTACCTCAAAACACTCCCCAGGGTTGACCAGAAACAAGCCAATATTTGCTCTGCAATTCGTCTCCATGATCAAATGAATTCTTTCGAGACTTTCCTAGCCGTGGTTTGCTTAAACAATTCACATAATAATAACAATGAGGTAGTTTAAGCATAATTAAACCTTTAATCATTAATTCGTGTGCGCAAACAGGCTGCATTTAATGGCATAAATGTGGTAGTTCGGGGACAGAGCCAACGATGTGAACAGATAGTTAAGTCAAGTCCATGGAACATCAAAAAGGTAAGGCGGACGTGAAGCCGGGTCAGAGACAAAATAAAGAAACCACAGAAAGTTGCTTACTTCATTTCAAACCCCAGATAAAACCTCGAAAAAAGGACCAACCAACAAGAGAAGAAAAACAAGCACAAGGGAAGCAAGACCAGAGCGAACACTGGACCCGACCTAAACAACAAAGAAAGCATGGAAGAAAAAGAGAGAAGAGACGGAGTCAGGATGGGAAGACAAAATAGAAACTTGAAACTTCCTATGTGAGTTCCAATCTTGGTTTCGCTCCCGTGTGAGCAAACAAACAAAACACAAGGAAATGACCAATAAGAGGATGGACCAACCCAAGTGTTCATCGAAAAAAACCAACAAAACAAAGGAGAAACAAAAGAGAAGGCGAAGTCGGAGTCGGAACTATATCTGAACTAGAAACCTTGACATAGTTTCATGTTTAGATTTGGTTCTGAACTAGCCTCCGACAAAACAAAAGACAAACTTAGGAGTAAAACAAAGAACTCCTATGACCCAACCAAACAACCAAAGTCAAACAAAAAAAAAGAGAAAGGGGGACCCATTTTGTTCCAAAATAAAACACAAAATGGGGTGGTTATGCAAGGCATAACAAATGGAAACTCAGCTAGGGAAAATGGTTTACCCATTTTTAAGATATTAAAGAATTCAGTCACCCCAAAACTTATAATTTATAAGAAATGTTAACTTAAGTATGATCAAAATATTTAAGTAAAGTTGAGCTGGAATCTCAAATGTAGAACCAACATAAACTCCTACTTGAATTTGAGTGTGTGCATGCTTATGGTGCATCCTTCTTTATTTGAGCTTTCTCCACACCTAAACAACTATATCTATGATCCAAGCTACATGGGTTGAATCCTTTGATTTTCATGCAATGGAATCCTGGGTATTGCTCCACTGCCAGTCAAGTGTCAATAGCCTCGACAGACATACCTCTAGTTCTCTCAAAGTATTGCTCTACTGCCAGTTAGGCGTCTATAGCCCTGATAGAGATACTTGAATTACCCATTTAGTATTGAGTTTTCCTTTATTTTACTGATTCTCTTTTCTTATTTCTTTTACAAGCCTTACTGGTGAAAATTCTTTTCAAAAACCTTCTCAATACAAAGACTTTAAAAGTCTAAGATGTGGGTTGAGAACTACAGTGGATCCTATGATAGTTTTTGGGAAATAGATTTTTCACTTGAATCAAAAATATAATCACCCTAAGATGAATAGGCACTTTATAGTCAGATGTTTTATCTATTTTGTGACATATTTCAATGATAGTTTAGGAGGTTATCTACAATATACCTTACTGCTAATAGCCTCAAACTCATGCTAAAATGACCATAAGGCATGAGATTCAGAACAAAATCTTTCAACATATATGCCTAAAAGTGCCTAAACCAATTTCTCTCCTAGTGCCTACAACATTCTTTGAATAACAAACCCACTATTTCAAGATGGAAAGAAAAGAGAATCCCCAAAGAAGAAGACAAAAACAGAGACAAAACAACAAAGGAAACAAAAATAAAGGAAGAAAACAACAAAGAAACAACACAAAGAAGAAAAGAACCAATAATTACACAAAATACATATATACAACCAATTCAGAAACTCAAACCTTTACGATCCAAAGTAATGCTTGAGAAACTACCCATTGACTGGCAATGGAATAGGTTCTCTCGTCAAGGTGCTCAAATGAAAAGCATTCTCACCCAATATCTCAACCACTTGATACAGACCTAGCCATAGTCTATCAAATTTTTGGTGATCACCCCTTTTCTCCTTAGCCTTATCCCACAACAACACCAGATCTGAGATTCTAAATGCCTTAATCTTAGCTCTTTTGTCAAACCAATGTTTGACAATAGCCTAATGCTTGAAAAACTATTGTAGACTAGCATCTCTCTATTCTTCCATGTTTAAAAGGTTATTTAGTCTTACCTCAATCCGATCATCTCTTGTATAAAACTCTTGCATGAATTTAAGAATAGGTATCTGTAAGTGTATGGGAAAAACCGGATCTTGACCATAGACCAATTTAAAAGGGGAACTTCCTAGAGAAAACTTAATACGGGTTCAATCTTCCCATAAGGAAAATCTTAACTGGGTATGCCAGTCTTTAGGATTACTTTCAAGTAACTTCTTTATCACTTCTAATAGATTCTTATTAGTAGATTCCACTACACCATTTCATTGAGGATAGTAGTTAGAGGAATACTTCAAGATAATTTTATGTTCGTAAGCCCATTGTATAAATTCAATAGATGAAAAGGCAGGGCCATTGTCACATACCAAGAAAAACGACACTCCAAACCTGGTAATAATTTTTTTAGTGAGAAATTTGATAACCACGTCAATGGTGTTGTTCTTACATGGTTGAGCCTCAGTCCAACGGGTGCAATAGTCTATAGTAGTTAGGATGAATTTGTGTCCTGCAAAAGAATTAGGATTAATAACCCCGACAAAATCCATTGCCCATTGGGAAAATGGTCTTACCTCATATACTGGCTATAGAGGCATTGTTGGATTTCGCTCGTTTGATGCAGAAGTCTAACATGTATGACATGTCCTGATGTGTTGATGTGCATCCCTAAACACACGAGGCCAATAATATCTTGACCTGAGGATTTGATGGACCAAAGAGTCTATTGATCTATGTCCTATGCCATGCCTACCATGGAATTCAACCATGTCATGCTTAGCTTCTTGTTGATCCAGACATCATAGGTACACCCCCTCATAATTTCTTTTGTATAGAGCCCCTCCTTTGAGCATATAATGAGAACTCTTCATCGTTAGTGCCCTTTCCTAGGTAGAATTCATCCCTTTTGGGAATTTGTTATTGAGAAGGAAGAAGATCAAGTCAGTATACCATGGATCCTTGGTAAATGAGTGCACAGTATATTGCTGACAAGTAATATTCTTGTCAACATCTTCCATGGCCTTTGATAAACCTTGTCCTCGAACAAGTTTCATTGGATGGATCTCTAAATCATACTCTTACAGGATAGCCATCCATTTTCCTCTTCTTTCCCCTAATTCTCTTTGCATAAGGAGAGACTTAATCACTAGATCAGGCACTATAGCAATAACTTGGCTTCTCAAAATGTAATGCCTGAATTTTTTTACTGCTCATACCAATGCGAAGGCCTATTTTTCCAAGGGTGGGTATCTAACATCTGCATTCTTGAATGGAGAGCTCATGAAGGAAATTGGTCTTTCATCTCTTTCACCTCTGTGTTGTGTTAGGACTAATGCACATGAATGATCAAATGCAAATGAATAAATATAAAAGGGCTTTAGGTAATCTAGGTTGGTCAAGACCGGTGCCTCAAATATTGATTGCTTAATCTGTGAAAATGCAGATTTAGCCTCATTGCTCCATTCAATTTTAGCATCTTTCTTCATCATCTTGTTGAGGGGTTTGACAATTTCTGCAAACCATGTTATGAACTTCCTTACGAAATTAATCCTCCCGAAGAAGGAACTCATCTCCTTTTTACTACTTGGCATCGTCAATTTCAAAATAGCCTCAGCTCTATCAGGATCTATGGATATTCTCTTTTCTGATATCACATGCCCTAGAAGTTTCCCTTCAAAGACTCCAAAGACAAACTTCTTGGGATTTAGAGATACTCCATAGCTGATACATCTTTTAAGGACCTTTGCTAAATCAGCAGCATGATCCTTTCTTTTCTTGGAAAATATTGTCAAGTCATCCACATATATAATAATACACTTACCTGTCAAATCTTTAAAATCCACATCCATTGCATGTTGAAAGGTAGCTCCAATGCTAATGAGGCCAAATGACATGCGTTGATGGGAAAATGTTCCCCATTTTGTAGTAAAGGTAGTCTTCATCCTATCCTCATGACTGACAAGTACTTGGTTATATCTAGAATAGCCATCTAAGAACGACATCATCTGGGATCCATTAACAATTTGTAATACCTCATCAAGAGAAGGAAGTGGATAGTTATCCTTCTCAGAGGCTTTGTTTAGATTCCTGAAATCAACACACAACCTGATCTCCCCACTTTTCTTACGCACTGGAACTAGATTAGCAACCCACGTGGAGTTCCTTACTGGGAAAATGATTCTTGCTGATAAAAGTTTTTGCACTTCCTTTTGTATCAATGGTTTGATCAAAGCATTGACTGGGAACTGCTTTTGACAAAAGGGCTTGGCTTCTGGCTTCAGCGGTATTGTGTGTGTGATCATAGAGGTGTCAAAAGTCTTCAAATTTTCATAACTCCAAGCAATTTCCACAATATCTTCTTTTAACACCCTAATTATTTATTTCTGATCCCCTCAGGGTAGGTATTGCCTATAAGAACATTTCTTTCGGGGCCCGAATTAGCCAGATTAATATATTTGTACTTCCCTCCTTCACTTTGCATTGGCACTCTCTCTCGAGCCCGAGGATAAGAGTTAAATATCCTAAGGCTACCGTCCCCTTGGGGATGCTATTACTCTTTAAGCTCATTACTCCTTCTATATCACAACCTTCAGGGTCCCATTCTCCTTGATCTCTATTTGATTCATCTATGATTTTCCCTTCAAAGACATCTGAACTTGCCAAGAAGGCAAGTATGTGTTGGTCATCATCAAAGACCTGAAAAATTCTAAACATTATTAGGGACTGTTGGGATTGAAACTAGCTCAACTTAAAATATTTTCAATTTGGAGTCCTGCACAGGCTCCAATGTGCTAGTAGTAACTACCAAAGAATTTGCAATCTGATTTTGTTCCCTAGGAATCAAAGTAATTCTGAAAGTGTCAAAGTCCTCGATCAAATTCCAAACCTTATTTCTGTAAGCAGCCAATCTTTTATTATGGCAAGTACATTGGCCGCGAACCGGTTTGATAATGACTCCATAGTCCCCCATCACCATAAGAGATGTGACCTTTTGATGAGAAAACATTAAGTCCCTAGCAAGTGCTTCGTACTATGCCACATTGTTTGTGCAACTGAATTGTAGCCTATAGGAAGCAAAGTAAGTCTTCCCCTTTGGATTAGTTAATTGCACCCCTGCTCCACTTACTGATTTGGATTTAGATCCATCAAAATTAAAACTCCATAATTGATCTGGGGTTGGGATCTCTTTCCTTTTCTAGTCTACTGTATTTTTCTTGGCAGAAGTATATGGCGGCTCAGATTGGTGTTGATCATTAGTATTTGAAAGTGACTGGGGGCACAGTTCATAGAAGATTCTCCTGCATTGAAATTTTGTTTAGGAAGTGATTCCTAAACCTCCCCTTGAGTCTGGTCATGATTTAGCACCTCTGTCACCAATGCCCTAGGCATTGGAAGTTCTCTAGGAGTAAGTATAATTGGCAAAGACTGAGGTTGGTCAGTCTCTAATTTTAATTCAGAACACAGAACTTGAGTCTGCTCAAGTTGAGAAGATTATTCCCTTTGAGCAAAGCTGAATCTCGTAAGGCTGGTTGCATCCTTAGCTTGAAATGGAAATTCATTAGTAGGGGCTTGGGGTTGACATTCACCAATTTCTTCTACCAAGGATACATGTTTTAAGATACCTACACAAGGTTGGCAAGTTAACTCAAAATGATTCTGGTAATGAACCCTACACCAGTTAGGAAGTAGGAGACTCCACATATCAACCTCCTCTCCCAGTACTAGCCTATCCTGTTGTAATTTATTTATTAGGACTTGCTGATTAACAATAATCATTGGGTGATTTTTCCGTGAAAGGGGTGAGTCATCAGAATGAAGTATTGAAAAACTCATGATCTCCTCCTATTTGTAAACTCCTATCTCGGTTTCAAAATAGGCTACCTCATTAGGGGAATCATACTTAGTGATCATGTGTTTGAGCCTAGGCTCACTTTCAATTCTGATCTAGCTTGATATCCCTTTCCAAGGCAGCCACATGTGTGAGAAATCCAAAGACAAATATCCACCTAGACTTTTCATTAAGTCTCTGCTAAGAGCATACCATAGGTTTCTGGGATATCTACGACTTGGATATCCACATAAGTTTGGATCCTTGGATTAGATCCAATCTGTACATGGATATTTTTTAGCTCTCCTACCTCATTAACTTCTATTTTGTCTAACTGGATAACCTTTTTATTTGTTTGGAGTGGGCTCAGACCTAACTTCCTACAAATGGAAAATGGCATGGCATTCCCCGACGCACCAGAATCCATCAGATAGTTATGTAAATTCTTTCCAAAAATTCTCAAACTTAGCAAGAAAGGTGGAGTAATAGTTTTACCTTTACAGAGTGTTGCATTCATCTCATTAGCAGGAGTCACCTTTTCTCTTCTTTTTGAACTGTCTGCTTCCCCCAAGGATTTCAACAAAATTTCTTTTTGAGTAGGTCACCATTTTAAAATATCAAAGAAAAACATTGAAGTCTTTTTCCTCTGCATCTCTATAATGAAATCAATTTCCGAATCATTCCTAACTTGATATTTAGGAATTGAAGATGAATTACCTTTGATCTGAGAATCTGATGATCCCTTTGGTGGTGGTGGATTATTATCCACATTCTGATTTGGTGGGACCATTTTATTAGGAGGGGTAGAGGTTGTGAATGGACCTCTGTTCTAATTTCTAAGGAAATGGCCTCCCTTGGTTCGGAAGGCTTGGGAATCATACACATCTTCTACTGCTTCATTGTCTTCCTGGCTGGGAAATGGAAGTTATTCCTCAAAGATATCATATGCCATGGTAGTATCCGTTGATCCACCAGATTGTTGGATGCACCCTGGAATGGAGCATTGACTTGGGCTATTTACGTCAAAATAGACTGTCGTATCATGTAGTCTACACCAATTGGTCATAAGGTGGAGGTCTTCCACGTTGGTAGTGTGTGGCTTTTCATCTCCCACTTGATAATTGTGAGAAACTCCTCCGTTATTGGGTCCAGTATATCATGGCCTATTGTTGTTAGGCCTTTGATTGTATCCTCTATTTTGATTTTGATAGTTTTGATTAGAGGGTTTTTGGTTCTAGAAATTCCTATTGGCATTCTAGTTGGCATTATAATTCTAATTGGGATTTTGATAAGGATAACCACCCTGATTAGAATATCCTCCCTGATTATGAAAACCTTGGTTCTAGTTGTAAGGGGGATTTTGTCAAAGTTGAGCCATGTCATTAGACATCTGAGATAGTGTCTTTTTAAGAGTCTCCATCTTGTTGGTCAATTGGAGAGTCTTTTCACTTTCTAGATTCTTCACAACAAAAGATTGATTAACTCAACTTGATCCCCCAACTTGATTTTGGTAATTTTGATTTTGCTAGGAGGAGTCCTGGGTACCATTGTTAAAAAATGGCAAGGGAGGTGAAGCTTGGAACTCAGACATGGGTCCGTAATGGGAATAGGACATCCCTGGGGCCATATTGAATAGAGGGGGTGGGTTGGACATTTGGTATTCTATAAGAGGGAGAACTCCTGCTAGACTCCCAGATTGCAGATTGATCTATTGTTGCAACTAAATGGCGAAATGATATACCTTGGCCAAAGAATCAATTTCATTAGCATTGTATGTCCTTTTCAAGAACAAGTCAATCAAAGGGTCCACAACCCTTAAGTATGAAAGGATACTGATGTTCTCAGCCACTAGGTAAGGATCTTGCAATCTTTGGTACATTCTCTGGAATCTGGTGTTGAATAGAGGGAGTGGTTCATGATGTTATTTTCTTATGGTGGTAAAGGATAGCAGGGTCTACGTAAACCCTGAACTGGTTGATAAAGGCATTCACTAAATCAGTCCAACTTAGGACCAACCCTTGGGGTAAGTTTAGGTACCAATTGTATGCCATGTCTCCCAACGAATAGGGGAACAATCTGCACACAACATCTTGATGAGCCACCTGAGCACAAGTACATGCATCTTTAAATGCTTGTATGTGCTCCTCGACACTTCTTGACTCCCCATGCATATACTGAGGACATAACCTCTCTGGGTTCTGTGGGAGATCATGTATACCTCTAGGGATAGTACCTAATGGTGAAGGGTTATTAATAAAGTAAGCCATAGGTCTTGGCGGTTATACAAGTTGAGCAGGTTGTGGAATGGGTGAAAGTGGCCGGTGAGGTGGCGTAGGTGGGTTTGGTGGAAACCTAGGTGGGGTGAGCAGTGGTGATAAAGGTTGGATCAAGACTCTACAAGCCCGGGGTCTATGCCCAATAGAGGTTTGGAGTTCAACAAGTGGTTCAGGATTCTGAGAAGATCTAAGAACTCTCTCATACCTATCTGGTGAGAATGACCCAATGTGAGCCAGCTTGTTCCTCAAGCCCTCCTTCTAGCGCCAGATCTGTTGAGGGTCAAAAAAACACAACAAAATTTAAACATAATATTTCTATTCTATTTCTCTTGAAAGAGAAAGATAACACATGGAGATCTAACTCCCAAGGTCCTGGTAATTGGTTCTCAATTATGCTGATTTCACTCAGTGGTTGATATAACTGTAATGTTCAAGGGTCCTTTGTTGGTAACAAGGAACAAGACTACACAACATCAAGTAGCCTATGTTTGGGGGGTTTTAAATAAAATAAAAAGATGAAACAGAGCTTTAAATCAAAGAAACGTGAGTAAAATTCTTACATACCTAGACATGCATATTAGTAGTGAGTGTTCATTTTACCTAACAATAACTATAGCAAGATGCAATCCATAGAATAAACTATGGTGTTGTATACATCCATAATGCTAATTCAAATACCAACAACATTCACTAAACTTACTTCAAATAAATCACTCTCATAATCCAAAACATAGATCAAATGAATACAATAACAACTTAATTCACAGATAAACCAATGATATGATCTTCAATCCAATTCCTTCTATTGACCTTCTTCAAATAAGAAACAATTAATCATAGCTAAATCACTGGCGTATGGATTGATCATGTACCATTAACCTTATAAAAATAGATCCCAACTTTAAAAATAATGACATGAAAACGTATGAAAATTATAAAATAATCAAGCCTTTTTTCTGAACCTTTTTAGAGTATCTTTTTAAAACATTGAAATCCTAGATCTACTTTCTATCTTCTATCATCAGGTGGTTGATCTTTCTTCAATTAGCCAAATTTTACAAAGTAGATTTTAATAATACATATAGAGTGCCACATGCACGAATTTCTCAATTATCAATCAAGATTCACAATTCATGGAGTTGAAACTGAACACGGAAGTAGACTCAGAGTTGAACTTATGTCAAAACTCACAAAAAGAGGAGAAGAGCAGACGAAGTATCGTGAAAAGAGTCATCCACTTTTGCACTGAATGCTCAAGGATCTACTCGTCATAATTGGAGAATACCTATTGAAGACTACTTAAATCTGGCCCATCCAACCAATCACCTTCAAATTTGATTCTTTCAAATTCTATAGAAACCAACTTTTGCATCTCCTTTAACTTGAATAGCTCCTTTCTAGCAGTTCTTACTTCCTCCCGGATATCCATAAATTGATCTAACAATAAATTCTCCCCATCATCTCCCTTTTGCATAATCTCCTCAAATCTACCCCTCCATTTCTCCCTTAGTTTATTCAAAGATAGGCCTTCTTTATTCGAGGAATCTAGGTTAATTAAAATGGCCACAATTGCCTCTAATTCAACCATCTATTTTTTCAAATGTTTACTCATTTCTTGGACTTCTTCTTGATGTCCATGCATAACCCTAGACTTGTATCTAATGATGCTCATAGTATTTTCCACAAAATATTCATTACCATGCTCAAGAATTGAATATTCTAACAAGGTGGATTTGGGCACTTTGCTGATGTCTTCAAGCCTTTTAACATATTCCTTATATTCATCACTCTGCTTGTCCAGATCCTCTACCAATTCAAGAGCAGCTTTATGAATCTTAGAATCCTCAATAAGAACATCATCAACCTCCTGGTTGAGCTTATCCAACCACTTATCCATCATCCCTACTTTCCTTTTCATTTGAATCAAATCATCTGCTTCCCTCTTTGTTAACAAAATCGAGGATTCAGGAAGAGCAGCTTGTTGGGAAATGGGACTTGAAACATCTTTCAAAAAAATATTTAGCTGATCCAATTGAGCCTTAAGCTCATCCTTTATTTGTTTATCCTTAATCATTCAGGATTTAGTTGAAGAAGCCACAATATCAATCAAACTCATTTGCTGGTTTCTTGTAGGTTTTCCCAAATTTACTAACCCCAATTCATAATTAGTGATTTGCATATCATCATGACTCTTCTCCATTACAGGTATGGCACATTCAACAATAATCTCCCCAACATCAGTGAGCCTAGTAGAGTGAAGAACCCGGGCCTTGTTTTTAGGTTTCTCCTTCCCAATTTCTTTCGTTATTTCCTCCTAGTTCAATGGTTGTGGTTGAACAACCTATTTTCTTTCTAAGGCCAATTTTAACCAAGTAGGAGCAATAGGAGTAGTGGCTACTTGGGCCGAAGAGGAAGCAACAGTAGTGGAAGAAAAAGGTTGCAATAATGTAAGCCCTGGTTGAGAATCAACTTCCTGTAGATTTTGTTGATCACTTTGCTCTCTTTCCTATGCTAACCTTTCTACTTCCTCTTTACCCTTTTGCTCTTGCAGCCTCTTAGCCTCCAGCCCATGCTTTAAGCATTCCTCTTCCATTTTCTTATTTTATAACATTTTATCTCACTGCTTCTTCAATTCTTCAACATAGTCCCATGCCTCCTTGGACTTCCTTTCATATTCAGCAATCTTAGTAGCCTCTCTTTCCCTTTTCAAACATTCTTGCTCTTCCCTTTTTCTATAGGCCTCTTCTTGTTCCTTGAGCTTAGCTTCAATAGCTTCTTTTTCTCTTCTTTGATGGGCCTTTTCTTCTTCAAGGTTATGAATCTTCTACTGCATCATCAACTTATCCATTTCTTCTTGAATTTTGAGCTCTTGCTCCTTTTGTTGTTGTTGTTGAGTTAGTTCATCAAGCTTGACCTTATCTTCCAACTCCTTTTTCTTGACTACCAACTCAAATTGTGCCTTGGCCTCCTCTTCTTGTTGCTTAGCTGATGCCTCAGCTTGTGCCTTGGCATCAGCTTCCCTTTTTGCATCTTCAAAGAG
>VDFB02047230.1:27673895-27822676 GCA_007258455.2 Sequoia sempervirens | reverse complement strand
TATATCCTTGGGTGGTACCTGCAGCCTTCCTCTTCTTAGATGATGTAGCCTCGACCTGATTAGTCCTCAAACTCACCGATTGAATACTCTTGTCCAACACTGGTCTTGCAATCTGCTTTATGTTGATTGTCTCCTCAACATTCCAATCTATTCAATGAAGATCCTTAGTTACAATCTTCTATGAATCATACCCGGGATCCAAAACTATCCCATCATCGGATAATGTTTCTAGAATGTCTTTTTTTATCCCAAACTCAATCATAAGTGGGTTAGGTATCCTTTCATAATTCCTCCTCCTACGAACATACTCATCCTACAAGTCCTCCCAAAAATCCTCCAACAGATTAAATTGCTTCTCAAAGACACTGGGAAGGAAAGCCCTCATCTTGTGCTTGGGGTCATAGTATTTCCTTGTTGTGTACAAGCCCAATTTTAAATAAACTAATTCATCACAAATGGCCTTAGTTTCCTGAATGTTCGGACAAGTAAAGGCTCCTAGCTTCATTGGAAAATTATGGAACCCAATCTTGTGTTTGTTGCCAAATTGGAAATTAACTACCAAGGCTTGATAAATAAACTCCATTAAAATGACCCTATCACCACAACATCTTGGTAGCAAATGGGGGTGACCATAAAAGCTTGCTAACCTGAAATAGGTGAATGTGGGGTACTGGATAAACCAATGTCCCTATTCATTCACAAAAGCCATTGCCTCCTTGCTAAGCCTATATACTGCATCGCCATTGATCTGGTTAATAATGACGTAAAGAAAGGCATCATTAACCCTTCTATAATGTTGCTCTGATTCGTGCAAGGTGAGCTAATTATAATACTCCCACACCTTCTTATGTCCTTGGGCTCCCCCCAAAATACCCACTATTTGATGTCCAAGAAAAATCCCCACTCGAGCAACTGCATAAACTACATAGGAGGTCATAAAGAAACTATTTGAATTGTGTGCCTCAATCCCACAGGCTGAAATCTCTTGTGGGAAATTTTGGTGAGATTGTTGAGATGTCTGGCCGATTTGCTAGTTGATCTTGATTTGTCACTGTGATTTCCTGATTGTCTTAGTGATTGGCATAACCTGAGCCTTTGGCGTAACTTGCACAGTCAGAATGATGTTTTGGTAGAAAGTCTATCCAATATCAGCATGACCTTTGGTCCGTTTGGATGATGTAGTCATCGATATGAATTACTCCTATCGGAATGTGTCTTGGAAATGGGAGTTGTCTTGCCGATGGGTTGGTGTCTAATGGTTGTTGGGGAGACTCATGGTGACTGGAGTTATCGAGGAGAGACTTGAACATTTGGTATAACTCATCCCAACAAGAGATGTCTCGCCAACGGTTGTTCACTTGATGTCATCGGGGTGACATGGAGGCTCGGTAAGAACTCTTGGCAACGGATGATTGTCTCACTAATGGTATGGTCTATTGTCGATATGACTCCTAGCGAAGGATAGACTCGGGGTGACTTGGAACCTGCGGGATGACTCTTAGCGACAACCTAAGTCTTGTCGATGGATGTTCATATCAGTATGACTTGAGGGCTCGTTATGACTCATAGCCACTAGCAATTTTCTGGGCAATGGGTCTGCTGAGGATATCGGTGAAAGGTCTTTCTGATCTTGCTGATAGAGTAATTATCGCTGATGGGAGTGTTGACATTGATATGACTTGTGGACTCATTATGATCTCTTGTCGATAGCGATGGATGTGTAATCATTCGTTTGGCATCAGGGAGACACGGTTAGTGTCTCACCGACATGCGAATACTATTTGAATGCTTTTGACCGATTAGAATACTATCCTACATGGTGTGTCTTGGAAAAATTAGAGAAGGTCGAATGCGAACCATTTTGCAGTTGGACGGTTGTGATCGTTCCTGTGGAGACTTCTATGTTGGAAATAGAAACATCTAAGTTGGGAACGGTTGGTATTGGTATATGTTTGAGTGAGCAACCATATTGTTAGAGAGCGATAGAGAGAGGGCCGAGAGTCTAGCTAAAAGGCCAAGGCCATGAGGTCGAAACAGAGAAAACAAGAGGCAAGGTTATCCTGCTGAAATCTCTCCTAATCATGGATCATAGTTGATCTCTCTCATGTTGATCTGCACTGTATATTGTGTTAGGATATTGCAACAGTGTGAAGATTGTATGGTCTAATGGATTGATTAGAAAATGTAAAGGGGAGAGTTTTCTACCAGGTTGTATCCAAAATGAACAAGATGTAATCTCTGAAAAGGCTATGAGCCTGAAATTGTATTGTAACCTTTTGTTGTTGAATAATAAAATGGCTCGAACTTTGGAGGGTGGGGTTTTTTACCCAAAAGGGTTTTCCCCATGTAAATCTATGTGTTCTGGTTTTTTGTCTTATCTTTCATCTGTGTTGGTTCTATTTCTAGAATCTATTATTGCTTGATGTTGAATTTACATGTGATTCTCTTAGAAGGATTAATGTGGGCAATGAACTGTGTCTGTTTCTACTTTAGGACATAGTTGTACGTGTCTTTGAGGAAATCTAATTAGAATTAAAGTTACCGAAGGCACTACTATTCTTCGAGGTTTCTCTGAGATGCCCTAAATTTCCCTTACAGAAGGTTTCTCTCACCTTTATCATTTGACTATGAATACTTTCTGATACTAACATTGACCAATCAAATTGTTGCCTTCCATCCAAAATAGCTTGAATAAAAGTAAACATCCATTCCTTAAACTGTGAAGCATCCCTCTTCCCAAACACAGTTGAAAGGAACATGATCATATTTGCAATCTCTTTACTAAAGTATGCCCTTTTAGGCTGGTCTGGAAGCTTGGTCAGAGAATTCTTCTCCACTCTCATGCAAGTCTTATTCATGTGAAATCTATTCCTCTCCTTGTTATCACTGTAAAGCTTCAAAGCCTCTACCTCATTTAATTGCCTAGGATTCTTGGGATCAAGTATATTTAATATGAATTTGATCATTGGAGGTGTGAAGTCAATAATGACATTAAATTTTACATCCACACACTACCTAGTAATAGGGTTATATGCTCTAGCTGCTGTAAGAATAAACTTTTGACATTGGATAGATAGGGGGAGGAGTGCAACATGTTCCAGTCCCAATTAGACAATCCTTTTTGTCCTTCTTGTGACATTCTCTTCAATGAATGTTTCCTCATGCAATTCTTCATAATTAAAAGGGTCCAAATTGGTGTTAGTAATATCAGCCTAGTTAGAATCAATTTTGCTAGTTGTGAGGGCCACTTCCCTATGCCTACATCTCAAGGTATACGGAAGTTGTTCCACCTTGATCTTCTTTGGTCTAACTCCTTTCCATGAGGTTTCACTTGGTTGGCTTCTCTGAGAGGCCTCATTCGATGCTCCCAACATTTCTTAATTCCTGCAACAATTTCTTGTATTAGATGAATGAAGCATCTAAGTTATTCAATCATATAATCCCTTCTCCATCCTCCTAAGATAATATTTACTTGGTCAAACTATGCCTTTATCAGAGGCAGAACCATGTGGCAGAGTTGAGATCAAAACTAGATATGGAGTAAAACAAGGTCGGGGGCAGGACGAGAGCCAGACTAGAACCAAAATAGGGTCGGAGGAGGGACTAGAACGAGAATCAAACCAAAACCATTTGTTAGTTCCCAAGTTCAACTTCCCCTCCAGATCTGGTTCCGACCAAGTGTAAAGATATAAGGACGTAATAATAGAATGGAAGTGGATCAATTCCAACAAACAAAAAGTATTTCAAACAAGGCAGTCATATGAACCTTAAACCCCAGGTTACATGGGCCCAAACAAGGAAACTAGAAATAGCACAGGTTAACCCTCCAGCAGTTCCTCCGTACAAAAGGTCACTTAAACAATGAAAAAGGTTATATTGCAAAACCCTAGTTCACATGATACGTCATTTTCAAAAACTGGGGCACAACGAGAATCCCACACGATCAACCCAAAACCATCATGAACATACCAGAATAGGGTGCTACAATGAATTACATCACCCAAGCAAGGAAACCCCTTAAAAAATTGAAACCCTAGTCAAAACTAGAGTACGAAAAACGAACCGATCACGAAACGGCAGCAGAACAAACCACAAAACCAAAAATGACAAAGGAAAGACAAACCCAAAACAGAATGAGACAGAAAAGAAAGAAACAAACAAGTAGAAAAAAAAGAAAAGCACAAACACCAACAAAAGAAACAAAAGAAAGAAACAAAACCCCTCCCATGAATGTGTCTAAACAACCCACTTGAAAGAAGAAACGAGAGAAAGAAAAACAAAGAAGCCTACCTCAAAACACTCCCCAGGGTTGACCAGAAACAAGCCAATATTTGCTCTGCAATTCATCTCCATGATCAAATGAATTCTTTCGAGACTTTCCTAGCCGTGGTTTGCTTAAACAATTCACATAATAATAACAATGAGGTAGTTTAAGCATAATTAAACCTTTAATCATTAATTCGTGTCCGCAAACAGACCGCATTTAATGGCATAAATGTGGTAGTTCGGGGACAGAGCCAACAATGTGAATAGATAGTTAAGTCAAGTCCACGGAACATCAAAAAGGTAAGGCGGATGTGAAGCCGGGTCAGAGACAAAATAAAGAAACCACAGAAAGTTGCTTACTTCATTTCAAACCCCAGATCCAACCTCGAAAAAGGACCAACCAACAAGAGAAGAAAAACAAGCACAAGGAAAGCAAGACCAGAGCGAACACTAGACCCGACCTAAACAACAAAGAAAGTGCGGAAGAAAAAGACAGAAGAGACGGAGTCAGGATGGGAAGACAAAATGGAAACTTGAAACTTCCTATGTGAGTTCCAATCTTGGTTCCGCTCCCGTGTGAGCAAACAAACAAAACACAAGGAAATGACCAATAGGAGGATGGACCAACCCAAGTGTTCATCGAAAACAACCAACAAAAGAAAGGAGAAAAAAAAGAGAAGGTGAAGTCGGAGTCGGAACTATATCTAAACTAGAAACCTTGACATAGTTTCATGTTTAGATTTGGTTCTGAACCAGCCTCCGACAAAACAAAAGACAAACTTAGGAGTAAAACAAAGAACTCCTATGACCCAACCAAACAACCAAAGTCAAACAAAACAAAAGAGAAAGGGGGACCCATTTTGTTCCAAAATAAAACACAAAATGGGGTGGTTATGCAAGGCATAACAAATGGAAACTCAGTTGGGGAAAATGGTTTACCCATTTTTAAGATATTAAAGAATTCAGTCACCCCAAAACTTATAATTTATAAGAAATGTTAACTTAAGTATGATCAAAATATTTAAGTAAAGTTGAGCTGGAATCTCAAATGTAGAACCAACATAAACTACTACTTGAATTTGAGTGTGTGCATGCTTATGGTGCATCCTTCTTTATTTGAGCTTTCTCCACACCTAAACAACTATATCTATGATCCAAGCTACATGGGTTGAATCCTGGGTATTGCTCCACTGCCAGTCAAGTGTCAATAGCCTCGACAGACATACCTCTAGTTCTCTCAAAGTATTGCTCTACTGCCAGTTAGGCGTCTATAGCCCTGATAGAGATACTTGAATTACCCATTTAGTATTGAGTTTTCCTTTATTTTACTGATTCTCTTTTCTTATTTCTTTTACAAGCCTTACTGGTGAAAATTCTTTTCAAAAACCTTCTCAATACAAAGACTTTAAAAGTCTAAGATGTGGGTTGAGAACTACAGTGGATCCTATGATAGTTTTTGGGAAATAGATTTTTCACTTGAATCAAAAATATAATCACCCTAAGATGAATAGGCACTTTATAGTCAGATGTTTTATCTATTTTGTGACATATTTCAATGATAGTTTAGGAGGTTATCTACAATATACCTTACTGCTAATAGCCTCAAACTCATGCTAAAATGACCATAAGGCATGAGATTCAGAACAAAATCTTTCAACATATATGCCTAAAAGTGCCTAAACCAATTTCTCTCCTAGTGCCTACAACATTCTTTGAATAACAAACCCACTATTTCAAGATGGAAAGAAAAGAGAATCCCCAAAGAAGAAGACAAAAACAGAGACAAAACAACAAAGGAAACAAAAATAAAGGAAGAAAACAACAAAGAAACAACACAAAGAAGAAAAGAACCAATAATTACACAAAATACATATATACAACCAATTCAGAAACTCAAACCTTTACGATCCAAAGTAATGCTTGAGAAACTACCCATTGACTGGCAATGGAATAGGTTCTCTCGTCAAGGTGCTCAAATGAAAAGCGTTCTCACCCAATATCTCAACCACTTGATACAGACCTAGCCAGAGTCTATCAAATTTTTGGTGATCACCCCTTTTCTCCTTAGCCTTATCCCACAACAACACCAGATCTGAGATTCTAAATGCCTTAATCTTAGCTCTTTAGTCAAACCAATGTTTGACAATAGCCTGATGCTTGAAAAACTGTTGTAGACTAGCATCTCTATATTCTTCCATGTTTAAAAGGTTATTTAGTCTTACCTCAATCCGATCATCTCTTGTATAAAACTCTTGCATGAATTTAAGAATAGGTATCTGTAAGTGTATGGGAAAAACCGTATCTTGGCCATAGACCAATTTAAAAGGGGAACTTCCTAGAGAAAACTTAATATGGGTTCAATCTTCCCATAAGGAAAATCTTAACTGGGTATTCCAGTCTTTAGGATTACTTTCAAGTAACTTCTTTTTCACTTCTAACAGATTCTTATTAGTAGATTCCACTACACCATTTCATTGAGGATAGTAGTTAGAGGAATACTTCAAGATAATTTTATGTTCGTAAGCCCATTGTATAAATTCAATAGATGAAAAGGCAGGGCCATTGTCACATACCAAGAAAAACGACACTCCAAACCTGGTAATAATGTTTTTAGTGATAAATTTGATAACCACGTCAATGGTGTTGTTCTTACATGGTTGAGCCTCAGTCCAACGGGTGCAATAGTCTATAGTAGTTAGGATGAATTTGTGTCCTGCAAAAGAATTAGGATTAATAACCCCAACAAAATCCATTGCCCATTGGGAAAATGGTCTTACCTCATATACTGGCTATAGAGGCATTGTTGGATTTCCCTCGTTTGATGCAGAAGTCTAACATGTATGACATGTCCTGATGTGTTGATGTGCATCCCTAAACACACGAGGCCAATAATATCTTGACCTGAGGATTTGATGGACCAAAGAGTCTATTGATCTATGTCCTATGCCATGCCTACCATGGAATTCAACCATGTCATGCTTAGCTTCTTGTTGATCCAGAAATCATAGTTACACCCCCTCATAATTTCTTTTGTATAGAGCCCCTCCTTTGAGCATATAATGAGCACTCTTCATCCTCAGTGCCCTTTGCTAGGTAGCATTCATCCCTTTTTGGCATTTGTTATTGAGAAGGAAGAAGATCAAGTCAGTATACCATGGATCCTTGGTAAATGAGTGCACAGTATATTGCTGACAAGTAATATTCTTGTCAACATCTTCCATGGCCTTTGATAAACCTTGTCCTCGAACAAGTTTCATTGGATGGATCTCTAAATCATACTCTTACAGGATAGCCATCCATTTTCCTCTTCTTTCCCCTAATTCTCTTTGCATAAGGAGAGACTTAATCACTAGATCAGGCACTATAGCAATAACTTGGCTTCTCAAAATGTAATGCCTGAATTTTTTTACTGCTCATACCAATGCGAAGGCCTATTTTTCCAAGGGTGGGTATCTAACATCTGCATTCTTGAATGGAGAGCTCATGAAGGAAATTGGTCTTTCATCTCTTTCACCTCTGTGTTGTGTTAGGACTAATGCACATGAATGATCAAATGCAAATGAATAAATATAAAAGGGCTTTAGGTAATCTAGGTTGGTCAAGACCGGTGCCTCAAATATTGATTGCTTAATCTATGAAAATGCAGATTTAGCCTCATTGCTCCATTCAATTTTAGCATCTTTCTTCATCATCTCGTTGAGGGGTTTGACAATTTCTGCAAACCCTGTTATGAACTTCCTTACGAAATTAATCCTCCCGAAGAAGGAACTCATCTCCTTTTTACTACCTGGCATCGTCAATTTCAAAATAGCCTCAACTCTATCGGGATCTATGGATATTCTCTTTTCTGATATCACATGCCCTAGAAGTTTCCCTTCAAAGACTCCAAAGAAAAACTTCTTGGGATTTAGAGATACTCCATAGCTGATACATCTTTTAAGGACCTTTGCTAAATCAGCAGCATGATCCTTTCTTTTCTTGGAAAATATTGTCAAGTCATCCACATATATAATAATACACTTACCTGTCAAATCTTTAAAATCCACATCCATTGCATGTTGAAAGGTAGCTCCAATGCTAATGAGGCCAAATGACATGCGTTGATGGGAAAATGTTCCCCATTTTGTAGTAAAGGTAGTCTTCATCCTATCCTCATGACTGACAAGTACTTGGTTATATCTAGAATAGCCATCTAAGAACGACATCATCTGGGATCCATTAACAATTTGTAATACCTCATCAAGAGAAGGAAGTGGATAGTTATCCTTCTCAGAGGCTTTGTTTAGATTCCTGAAATCAACACACAACCTGATCTCCCCACTTTTCTTACGCACTGGAACTAGATTAGCAACCCACGTGGAGTTCCTTACTGGGAAAATGATTCTTGCTGATAAAAGTTTTTGCACTTCCTTTTGTATCAATGGTTTGATCAAAGCATTGACTGGGCACTGCTTTTGACAAAAGGGCTTGGCTTCTGGCTTCAGCGGTATTGTGTGTGTGATCATAGAGGTGTCAAAAGTCTTCAAATTTTCATAACTCCAAGCAATTTCCACAATATCTTCTTTTAACACCCTAATTATTTATTTCTGATCCCCTCAGGGTAGGTATTGCCTATAAGAACATTTCTTTCGGGGCCCGAATTAGCCAGATTAATAGATTTGTACTTCCCTCCTTCACTTTGCATTGGCACTCTCTCTCGAGCCCGAGGATAAGAGTTAAATATCCTAAGGCTACCGTCCCCTTGGGGATGCTATTACTCTTTAAGCTCATTACTCCTTCTATATCACAACCTTCAGGGTCCCATTCTCCTTGATCTCTATTTGATTCATCTATGATTTTCCCTTCAAAGACATCTGAACTTGCCAAGAAGGCAAGTATGTGTTGGTCATCATCAAAGACCTGAAAAATTCTAAACATTATTAGGGACTGTTGGGATTGAAACTAGCTCAACTTAAAATATTTTCAATTTGGAGTCCTGCACAGGCTCCAATGTGCTAGTAGTAACTACCAAAGAATTTGCAATCTGATTTTGTTCCCTAGGAATCAAAGTAATTCTGAAAGTGTCAAAGTCCTCGATCAAATTCCAAACCTTATTTCTGTAAGCAGCCAATCTTTTATTATGGCAAGTACATTGGCCGCGAACCGGTTTGATAATGACTCCATAGTCCCCCATCACCATAAGAGATGTGACCTTTTGATGAGAAAACATTAAGTCCCTAGCAAGTGCTTCGTACTATGCCACATTGTTTGTGCAACTGAATTGTAGCCTATAGGAAGCAAAGTAAGTCTTCCCCTTTGCATTAGTTAATTGCACCCCTGCTCCACCTACTGATTTGGATTTAGATCCATCAAAATTAAAACTCCATAATTGATCTGGGGCTGGGATCTCTTTCCTTTTCTAGTCTACTGTATTTTTCTTGGAAGAAGTATATGGCGGCTCAGATTGGTGTTGATCATTAGTATTTGAAAGTGACTGGGGGCACAGTTCATAGAAGATTCTCCTGCATTGAAATTTTGTTTAGGAAGTGATTCCTAAACCTCCCCTTGAGTCTTGTCATGATTTAGCACCTTTGTCACCAATGCCCTAGGCATTGGAAGTTCTCTAGGAGTAAGTATAATTGGCAAAGACTGAGGTTGGTCAGTCTCTAATTGTAATTTAGAACACAGAACTTGAGTCTGCTTGAGTTGAGAAGATGATTCCCTTTGAGCAAAGCTGAATCTCGTAAGGCTGGTTGCATCCTTAGCTTGAAATGGAAATTCATTAGTAGGGGCTTGGGGTTGACATTCACCAATTTCTTCTACCGAGGATACATGTTTTAAGATACCTACACAAGGTTGGAAAGTTAACTCAAAATGATTCTGGTAATGAACCCTACACCAGTTAGGAAGTAGGAGACTCCACATATCAACCTCCTCTCCCAGTACTAACCTATCATGTTGTAATTTATTTATTAGGACTTGCTGATTAACAATAATCATTGGGTGATTTTTCTGTGAAAGGGGTGAGTCATCAAAATGAAGTACTGAAAAACTCATGATCTCCTCCTATTTGTAAACTCCTATCTCGGTTTCAAAATAGGCTACCTCATTAGGGGAATCATACTCAGTGATCATGTGTTTGAGCCTGGGCTCACTTTCAATTCTGATCTAGCTTGATATCCCTTTCCAAGG
The DNA here is from genome assembly GCA_007258455.2 of Sequoia sempervirens. Classification (NCBI taxonomy): domain Eukaryota; kingdom Viridiplantae; phylum Streptophyta; class Pinopsida; order Cupressales; family Cupressaceae; genus Sequoia; species Sequoia sempervirens. Next base: position 27,812,239 of record VDFB02047230.1, on the reverse strand, counting down.
CAGCCACATGTGTGAGAAATTCAAAGACAAATATCCACCTAGACTTTTCATTAAGTCTCTGCTAAGAGCGTACCATAGGTTTCTAGGATATCTACGACTTGGATATCCACATAACTTTGGATCCTTGGATTAGATCCAATCTATACATGGATATTTTTTAGCTCTCCTACCTCATTAACTTCTATTTTGTCTAACTAGATAACCTTTTTATTTGTCTGGAGTGGGCTCAAACCTAACTTCCTACAAATGGAAAATGGCATGACATTCCCCAACGCACCAGAATCCATCAGACAGTTATGTAAATTGTTTCCAAAAAATCTCAAACTTAGCAAGAAAGGTGGAGTAATAGTTTTACCTTTATAGAGTGTTGCATTCATCTCATTAGCAGGAGTCACCTTTTCTCTTCTTTTTGAACTGTCTGCTTCCCCCAAGGATTTCAACAAAATTTCTTTTTGAGTAGGTCACCATTTTAAAATATCAAAGAAAAACATTGAAGTCTTTTTCCTCTGCATCTCTATAATGAAATCAATTTCCGAATCATTCCTAACTTGATATTTAGGAATTGAAGATGAATTACCTTTGATCTGAGAATCTGATGATCCCTTTGGTGGTGGTGGATTATTATCCACATTCTGATTTGGTGGGACCATTTTATTAGGAGGGGTAGAGGTTGTGAATGGACCTCTGTTCTAATTTCTAAGGAAATGGCCTCCCTTGGTTTGGAAGGCTTGGGCATCATACACATCTTCTACTGCTTCATTGTCTTCCTGGCTGGGAAATGGAAGTTATTCCTCAAAGATATCATATGCCATGGTAGTATCCGTTGATCCACCAGATTGTTGGATGCACCCTGGAATGGAGCATTGACTTGGGCTATTTACCTCAAAATAGACTGTCGTATCATGTAGTCTACACCAATTGGTCATAAGGTGGAGGTCTTCCACGTTGGTAGTGTGTGGCTTTTCATCTCCCACTTGATAATTGTGAGAAACTCCTCCGTTATTGGGTCCAGTATATCATGGCCTATTGTTGTTAGGCCTTTGATTGTATCCTCTATTTTGATTTTGATAGTTTTGATTAGAGGGTTTTTGGTTCTAGAAATTCCTATTGGCATTCTAGTTGGCGTTATAATTCTAATTGGGATTTTGATAAGGATAACCACCCTGATTAGAATATCCTCCCTGATTATGAAAACCTTGGTTCTGTTGTAAGGGGGATTTTGTCAAAGTTGAGCCATGTCATTAGACATCTGAGATAGTGTCTTTTTAAGAGTCTCCATCTTGTTGGTCAATTGGAGAGTCTTTTCACTTTCTAGATTCTTCACAACAAAAGATTGATTAACTCAACTTGATCCCCCAACTTGATTTTGGTAATTTTGATTTTGCTAGGAGGAGTCCTGGGTACCATTGTTAAAAAATGGCAAGGGAGGTGAAGCTTGGAACTCAGACATGGGTCCGTATTGGGAATAGGACATCCCTGGGGCCATATTGAATAGAGGGGGTGGGTTGGACATTTGGTATTCTATAAGAGGGAGAACTCCTACTAGACTCCCAGATTGCAGACTGATCTATTGTTGCAACTAAATGGCGAAATGATATACCTTGGCCAAAGAATCAATTTCATTAGCATTGTATGTCCTTTTCAAGAACAAGTCAATCAAAGGGTCCACAACCCTTAAGTATGAAAGGATAGCTGATGTTCTCAGCCACCAGGTAAGGATCTTGCAATCTTTGGTACATTCTCTGGAATCTGGTGTTGAATAGAGGGAGTGGTTCATGATGTTATTTTCTTATGGTGGTAAAGGATAGCAGGGTCTACGTAAACCCTGAACTGGTTGATAAAGGCATTCACTAAATCAGTCCAACTTAGGACCAACCCTTGGGGTAAGTTTAGGTACCAATTGTATGCCATGTCTCCCAACGAATAGGGGAACAATCTGCACACAACATCTTGATGAGCCACCTGAGCACAAGTACATGCATCTTTAAATGCTTGTATGTGCTCCTCGACACTTCTTGACTCCCCATGCATGTACTGAGGACATAACCTCTCTGGGTTCTGTGGGAGATCATGTATACCTCTAGGGATAGTACCTAATGGTGAAGGGTTATTAATAAAGTAAGCCATAGGTCTTGGCGGTTATACAAGTTGAGCAGGTTGTGGAATGGGTGAAAGTGGCCGGTGAGGTGGCGTAGGTGGGTTTGGTGGAAACCCAGGTGGGGTGAGCAGTGGTGATAAAGGTTGGATCAAGACTCTACAAGCCCGGGGTCTATGCCCAATAGAGGTTTGGAGTTCAACAAGTGGTTCAGGATTCTGAGAAGATCTAAGAACTCTCTCATACCTATCTGGTGAGAATGACCCAATGTGAGCCAGCTTGTTCCTCAAGCCCTCCTTCTAGCGCCAGATCTGTTGAGGGTCAAAAAAACACAACAAAATTTAAACATAATATTTCTATTCTATTTCTCTTGAAAGAGAAAGATAACACATGGAGATCTAACTCCCAAGGTCCTGGTAATTGGTTCTCAATTATGCTGATTTCACTCAGTGGTTGATATAACTGTAATGTTCAAGGGTCCTTTGTTGGTAACAAGGAACAAGACTACACAACATCAAGTAGCCTATGTTTGGGGGGTTTTAAATAAAATAAAAAGATGAAACAGAGCTTTAAATCAAAGAAACGTGAGTAAAATTCTTACATACCTAGACATGCATATTAGTAGTGAGTGTTCATTTTACCTAACAATAACTATAGCAAGATGCAATCCATAGAATAAACTATGGTGTTGTATACATCCATAATGCTAATTCAAATACCAACAACATTCACTAAACTTACTTCAAATAAATCACTCTCATAATCCAAAACATAGATCAAATGAATACAATAACAACTTAATTCACAGATAAACCAATGATATGATCTTCAATCCAATTCCTTCTATTGACCTTCTTCAAATAAGAAACAATTAATCATAGCTAAATCACTGGCGTATGGATTGATCATGTACCATTAACCTTATAAAAATAGATCCCAACTTTAAAAATAATGACATGAAAACGTATGAAAATTATAAAATAATCAAGCCTTTTTTCTGAACCTTTTTAGAGTATCTTTTTAAAACATTGAAATCCTAGATCTACTTTCTATCTTCTATCATCAGGTGGTTGATCTTTCTTCAATTAGCCAAATTTTACAAAGTAGATTTTAATAATACATATAGAGTGCCACATGCACGAATTTCTCAATTATCAATCAAGATTCACAATTCATGGAGTTGAAACTGAACACGGAAGTAGACTCAGAGTTGAACTTATGTCAAAACTCACAAAAAGAGGAGAAGAGCAGACGAAGTATCGTGAAAAGAGTCATCCACTTTTGCACTGAATGCTCAAGGATCTACTCGTCATAATTGGAGAATACCTATTGAAGACTACTTAAATCTGGCCCATCCAACCAATCACCTTCAAATTTGATTCTTTCAAATTCTATAGAAACCAACTTTTGCATCTCCTTTAACTTGAATAGCTCCTTTCTAGCAGTTCTTACTTCCTCCCGGATATCCATAAATTGATCTAACAATAAATTCTCCCCATCATCTCCCTTTTGCATAATCTCCTCAAATCTACCCCTCCATTTCTCCCTTAGTTTATTCAAAGATAGGCCTTCTTTATTCGAGGAATCTAGGTTAATTAAAATGGCCACAATTGCCTCTAATTCAACCATCTATTTTTTCAAATGTTTACTCATTTCTTGGACTTCTTCTTGATGTCCATGCATAACCCTAGACTTGTATCTAATGATGCTCATAGTATTTTCCACAAAATATTCATTACCATGCTCAAGAATTGAATATTCTAACAAGGTGGATTTGGGCACTTTGCTGATGTCTTCAAGCCTTTTAACATATTCCTTATATTCATCACTCTGCTTGTCCAGATCCTCTACCAATTCAAGAGCAGCTTTATGAATCTTAGAATCCTCAATAAGAACATCATCAACCTCCTGGTTGAGCTTATCCAACCACTTATCCATCATCCCTACTTTCCTTTTCATTTGAATCAAATCATCTGCTTCCCTCTTTGTTAACAAAATCGAGGATTCAGGAAGAGCAGCTTGTTGGGAAATGGGACTTGAAACATCTTTCAAAAAAATATTTAGCTGATCCAATTGAGCCTTAAGCTCATCCTTTATTTGTTTATCCTTAATCATTCAGGATTTAGTTGAAGAAGCCACAATATCAATCAAACTCATTTGCTGGTTTCTTGTAGGTTTTCCCAAATTTACTAACCCCAATTCATAATTAGTGATTTGCATATCATCATGACTCTTCTCCATTACAGGTATGGCACATTCAACAATAATCTCCCCAACATCAGTGAGCCTAGTAGAGTGAAGAACCCGGGCCTTGTTTTTAGGTTTCTCCTTCCCAATTTCTTTCGTTATTTCCTCCTAGTTCAATGGTTGTGGTTGAACAACCTATTTTCTTTCTAAGGCCAATTTTAACCAAGTAGGAGCAATAGGAGTAGTGGCTGCTTGGGCCGAAGAGGAAGCAACAGTAGTGGAAGAAAAAGGTTGCAATAATGTAAGCCCTGGTTGAGAATCAACTTCCTGTAGATTTTGTTGATCACTTTGCTCTCTTTCCTATGCTAACCTTTCTACTTCCTCTTTACCCTTTTGCTCTTGCAGCCTCTTAGCCTCCAGCCCATGCTTTAAGCATTCCTCTTCCATTTTCTTATTTTATAACATTTTATCTCACTGCTTCTTCAATTCTTCAACATAGTCCCATGCCTCCTTGGACTTCCTTTCATATTCAGCAATCTTAGTAGCCTCTCTTTCCCTTTTCAAACATTCTTGCTCTTCCCTTTTTCTATAGGCCTCTTCTTGTTCCTTGAGCTTAGCTTCAATAGCTTCTTTTTCTCTTCTTTGATGGGCCTTTTCTTCTTCAAGGTTATGAATCTTCTACTGCATCATCAACTTATCCATTTCTTCTTGAATTTTGAGCTCTTGCTCCTTTTGTTGTTGTTGTTGAGTTAGTTCATCAAGCTTGACCTTATCTTCCAACTCCTTTTTCTTGACTACCAACTCAAATTGTGCCTTGGCCTCCTCTTCTTGTTGCTTAGCTGATGCCTCAGCTTGTGCCTTGGCATCAGCTTCCCTTTTTGCATCTTCAAAGAGTTTCCACTAATCTTCCTCAATCAATATATGCTCAGTCCCTACATCATCTATCATATCAAAAGATGTTAATGGTTGATGCTCTGTATCAGATGGAGTCTTTTCTAAATCTGTTTCTATATTATGTATCTCAACTTCATCCTCCATTTTCCTCAAGACCTCTACTTCACCATGGAGGGCTCCCTTTGGTGATTCTTGACCTAATTCTTGTGCATCAGCGGGCTGAGTAGATACCTCCCCTATAGTAGATGTAGAAGCCCCCACCTCTGCAATTGTTTCATCTTCCTGCACCTCTTGAAGGTCTTGAGGAACCACCTCCTCTTCTTGTGCACTAGAAGGCATAAACTCTAAGGGTTCCTTAGGTGTCATCCTTCTCTTTGCTCTTTTATATCCTTGGGTGGTACCTGCAACCTTCCTCTTCTTAGATGATGTAGCCTCAGCTTGATTAGTCCTCAAACTCACCCATTGAATACTCTTGTCCAGTACCAGTCTTGCAATATTCTTTATGTCGATTGTCTCCTTAGTATTCCAATCTATTGGATCAAGATCCTTAGTTACAATCTTGTCTGCATCATACTCGGGATCCAAAACTATCCCATCATCGGATAATGTTTCTAGAATGTCTTCTTTTATCCCAAACTCAATCATAAGTGGGATAGGTATGCTTTCATATTTCCTCCTCCTAAGATCATACTCATCCTACAAGTCCTCCCAAAAATCCTCCAATAGATTAAAGTGCTTCACAAAGACACTGGGAAGCAAAGCCCTCATCTTGTGCTTGGGGTCATAGTATTTCCTTGCTATGTACAAGCCCAATTTTAAATAAACTAATTCATCACAAATGGCCTTAGCTTCCTAAATGTGTGGAAAACTAAAGGCTCCTAGCTTCATTGGAAACTTATGGCACCTAGTCTTGTGTTTGTTGCCAAAATGGAAATTAACCGCCAAGGGTTGATAAATAAACTCCATTAAAATAACCCTATCACCACAAGTAGCAAATTAAAATAACCCTATCACCACAACATATTGGTAGAAAATGGGGGTGACCATCAAATCCTGCTAACCTGAAATAGGTGAATGTGGGGTACTGGATAAACCAATGTCCCCATTCATTCACAAAAGCCATTGCCTCCCTGCTAAGGCTATATCCTGCATCACCATTGAGCTGCTTAATAATGACATAAAGAAAGGCATCATTAACCCTTCTATAATGTTGATTTGATGCCTACAAGGTGAGCTGATTATAATACTCCCACACCTTCTTTTGTCCTTGGGCTTCCCCTAACCTACCCACTATTTGAAGTCTAGGAAAAATCCCCACTTGAGCAGCTGCATAAACTACATGTGTCAGTATTGATTGAACAATCCTTTTTGTCCTTCCTATGACCTGCTCTTCAATGAATGTTTCCTCATGCAATTCTTCATAATTAAAAGGACCCAAATTGGTGTCAGTAATATCAACCCAGTCATAATCAATTTTGCTAGCTGTGAGGGCCACTTCCCTATGCCTACATCTCAAGGTATACAAAAGTTGTTCCACCTTGATCTTCTTTGGTCTAACTCCTTGCCATGAGGTTTCACCCAGTTGGCTTCTCTTAGAGGCCTCATCTGATGCTCCTGACATTTCTTAATTTCTATAGAAATTTCTTGTATTAGATGAACAAAGCATCTAAGTTAGTCAATCATATAATCCATCCTCCATCCTCCTAAGATAATATTTACTTGGTCAAACTATGCCTTTATCGGAGGCAGAACCATAGAAGTATTAGGCATAAATAATCTCTCTTATCATGCGGCGAGGCCAAGATTAGAACTGGATATGGAGTAAAATAGGGTTAGAGGCGGGACGAGAACTAGACAAAAACCAAAATAGGGTCGAAGGCGGGATGGGAACTGGACCAGAACCAAAATAGGGTCGGAGGTGAGACTGGAATGAGAATCAGACCAGAACCATGTGTTAGTTCCTGATTTCAACTTCCCCTTCGGATCTGGTTCCAACCAAGTGTAAAGATATAAATACGTCATAATAATGAACAGAAGCTGATCAATTCCAGTGAATAGAAGGTATTACAAAGAAGGTGGTCATATGAACCTTAAACCCCAGGTTACATGGGCCCAAACAAGGAAACTAGAAATAGCATAGGTTAACCCTCCAATAGTTCCTTCGTACAAAAGGTCACTTAAACAATGAAAAAGGTTATATTGCAAAACCCTAGTTTGCATGATACATCATTTCCAAAAACTAGGGCACAATGAGAATCCCACATGATCAACCGAAAACCATCATGAACATACCAGAACAGGGTCCTACAATGAATTACATCACCCAAGCAAGGAAACCCCTTCAAAAATTGAAACCCTTGTCAAAACCAGAGTACGAAAAATGAATTGCTCACGAAAATAAAAGCATAAACACTAATAAAAGAAACAAAAGAAAGAAACAAAACCCCTCCCACAAATGTGTCAAAACAACCCATTTGAAAGAAGAAACGGGAGAAAGAAAAACAAAGAAGTCTACCTCAAAACGCTCCTCAGGGTTGACCAGAAACAAGCCAAGATTTGCTCTACAATTTTCCTCCACGATCAAATGAATTCTTTCAAGACTTTCCTAGTTGTGGTTTCCTCCGTGATCAAATCATTAATTTGCGCATGTAAACAGGCCACATTTAATGCCATAAATGTGGTAGTTCAGGGACGGAGCCAACGATGTGAACAAATAGTTAAGTCAAGTCCACGAAACATCAAAAAGGTAAGGCGAATGTGGAATCGGGTCGGAGACAAAATAAAGAAACCACCAAAAGTTGCTTACTTCATTTCCAACCCCAACAAAAGGATTGACCAACAAGTGAAGAAAAACACAAGCACAAGGGAAGTGGGACCAGAGCGAACACCAGACCTGGCCTGAAAAACAAAGAAAGTGAGGAAGAAAAATAGAGCGGAGATGGAGTCGGGACGGGAACACAAAATGGAAACTTGAAACTTCCTACGTGAGTTCCAATCGTGGTTCCACTCTTGCGTGAGCAAACAAACAAAACACAAGGAAATGACCAACACGAGGACATACCAACCCAAGTGTTCGTTGAAAACAACCAATAGAATAAAGGAGAAACAAAAGAGAAGGCAGAGTTGGAGTTAGAACTATATCTAAACTAGAAACCTTGACATAGTTCCATGTTTAGATTTGGTTTCGAACCCACCTCTGACAGAACAAAAGACAGACTTAGGAGTAAAACAAAGAACTCCTAAGACCCAACCAAACAACCAAAGGAAAAAAAAACAAAAGAGAAAGGGGGACCCATTTTGTTCCAAAATAAAACACAAAATGGGGTGGTTATGCAAGGCATAACAATTCTATGATGCCTTCTTTTCTTTTTCTAATAGGACCCTTTCCATCATATCCCATCTTCTCTAAGATCATGAATTGTTTTCCATATTGCTATATTTGTACATTGGAATTTGATGCATGTGATGCTTCTTCGTCTTTGTACAACTAGTTTAAAACCTTTTACAAACTTGCCATCAAAGAGTGTGGTTGGTTGTGAGTATTGTTGTTTTGATGTGGATGGCTGCCCATATGACTTAGGAGAAGTTAACAGCTGTGAAAGACACAATGATTGCTCAAATGAATATTCCCCCATGCCTTTTTCTTTTAACTAGATCTTTTTGACTTGTTTTGATAAGGAATTGAGTTGTCCTTCATGATTTGATGGAGTAGAATCACCAACACCTCCATCTTTTTACTAAACCTTTTCTTCAGGATGGTTTGACAAAGAATTTGATGGACTTTCATTATTTGATGGAGTAGAATCATTGATACCCTTATCCTTTGATTGGTCCTTTTTCTCAACCCACTTTGACAAGGAATTTAATTTTCTATCATTGTTGGATGAACTAGGAGTTGTAGCTTCCTTATTATGTGGTACAAAAGTATCTTGGGTTGTTTTGAGTGTGTTGCAATATTGTGGATTGTTGGAATCTGCTAAAATGGTGGTTTCTTGCCTATTGAAAGGCAATTTCAAACACTGGTGATATGTTGATGGCACTGCTTGCATCTCATTAATCCAAGGATGTCCCAAGAGTATATTGCATGTCAACTCTTTGTCCAACACTTGGTATACTATATCTTTTACAACTGGTCCCACTTGAATTGGTAACACAATTAGTCCTTGGGAAGATCTCTCTTCATCATCATAGGCTTTGATAGTGATTTTTCTTCTAGCATCAATGGCATTTTTAGAATATCCAAGTGCATCGATAAGTTTTAAAGTACAAATATTTAAGCCAACTCCACCATCTATTAGAACACATTTGACCTAGTGTTTGTGGATTAAAACTTCAATTTGTAGAGCATCATTATGTGGATGGTTGATTTGTACATCATAATGTTCAATAAATGATAGGCAATGAGGTGCGATCAAGTGTCCCACGATAGCTTGAAATTAGAAAACTTCCCAATCATTTGGTACTGTGGTGGCTACTAGAGCTTGTTGTAGGATTTCTTTGTGAATTGGTGAAATTTTGAGGAGTTCCAATATGGATATTTGAGCTGGTATTTTCTTCAATTGATCAACTATGTTGTACTATGTTGTAGGGGCAGCAGGTGTCTTAGATGTAGCTCCTTTCAATATTGCTTTGGCTTTCCCTCTTGTGGTTGCATTTATTGGTTGGTGATCTTGTTTTTCTCTAATTTTAATGACATTAATCATACCATCATTGACAACAACGTGTGTGATCAGATTTATTGGTACAATTTCATTAATTTGATAGGATTTGGTGTTGTCATAAATATTGGTTTCAGCTATGACAATGCTTTTTTCATGCTCAATTGTGATGTCATCAATTGAATTATCAGTTGCAATAATGTATCTTTGGCCCTTAATTTTGATATCCTTGGTTTGATCTTCAACTACCTCAACATAATGAATGGTAGAATCATAAACATAGTTCACATTTCCCCCTTGGCATTTGATGAAGAGGACTCCCACTTTTTTAATTTGGTAAAGGATTCTTGAATGCTCCATGATCAACATTTGTTTGGGGTCCTTCCACAAATATTGTCTTGTTATCAATCAAATCTTGTATCAAATTTTTTAGTTGCATGAAATCATTTATCTTATGTCCTTTGTTTATGTGAAATTCACAATAATGTGCATCATTCCACCACAAAGGTTTAACTCTTGGATCCCAATCTCTTTCTTTTGGTAATGTTATAAACTTGGCTACAAGGAGTTCCTTTAATGTTGATTCCAATGACTATCCCAAAGGTGTGAATCATCTTCAATTTGATGAGGCTCAATATGGTGGTTGTTTAGCTTCAACATTGCTTGGATTGTTGTTTTGATTGTTGGTTGGATTGTTGTTTTGATTGATCTTAGTGGTAGCTGTTGTCAAATTAAATACTAGTTTTGCATTTTTTGTTTCAGCTGAAGCATCATTGTTACCAGCATTCTTGTTTCCTTTCCAAAACTTTGGTTTATCATTGTTGTTGTAATTATTAGAGGAGCTTGATGAGTTGTTTTCATTGTAAGTTTTAATGACTCCTCTCTTGACCAAAGCTTCTTCAATTTTGATTCCATTTTCAATCAATTTTTCAAAGGTAGGTGGGCATTGTAATTCCAATTTATAGCTCATCTCATCACTTAAATTGTCAATGAAGATTTCCATCTTTTCCTTTTCAGGTATGGGACAAGAATATCTTGCAAACAATCTTCTCCACCTTTACAAAAATATGAGGAATGGTTCACCCTTTTTCTATTTTTTATTGCAAATTTCCTTCATTGTTATCTCATGTTGGATGTTGTAGGAGTATTGGGTGATGAATTTATTAACAATTCTTCAAAGGTTTTAATTGGTGGTACAATTTTGAAGAACCATTCTAGGCATTGCCCTCCTAGACTCTATGGAAACAATCTCATCAATTAAGTTTCTTCACGTGCAAATTCAAGACTCATGGTTAAAAATTCCCTTACATGATCTATTGGATTTGTTTTAACATTGTATTTATCATACTTTGGGAATTCACAATGTTTGGGAAAAGGAATCATGTTGATATTTTGATCAAAAGTATATGGGAAAATGTCTTGCATCAAGTATCTTTTTGAGGTTCCCCTTTGTATGTCAAGAAGTTGTAGATTTTTCATTTGATGAATTAATGCAGCCACTAGATCTATATTTGATGGATCATTTTTAGTCTTTTTAGGAGGTGTTTTCAATTGAATAGCATCAAAGTCATGTTGAAGTTTGATACCTTGATTAGCTAGCATTAGGAAGTATTTTTCCCTATCTCTTTCAAAAATACTTTCTAGGAACTTGTGAAATTTTGGATCTTGTTGAGCATGTTGGATGTCTTCCTCAATTATTTCCTCAACTTCATATTGGTGGATTTTATGGAAAGGATTTTCTTCAGCTTCAGCCATGGTTTTCTAAGTTTCAATGTTTTGAGTTTCAAGTTCTTTTTCCTTGAGTTTTTTCTTTTGTAATCTTGTTTGAACAAGCATACAAGTGTTATAATTTGACTAAACTTTTGATCTTTGTTTGAAGGAGTACTAAGGATAAAAACTTAGTCAAATAGAATGAAAAATCTTATTGATGAGACTAAGTTTAGGTTTGATTATACAACTTTGTTTCATTATGAAAGGATGACAAATCTGAATGATGAACTTAGCTTAAAAATCAGAGGTGTGTTTGATGTTTAGGAACTTTAAGATGTTAGATCTTGGTTTAGTTTGAAGAATTTCACTTGTGAATGTCAGTTTCAATAAGTTTAAAGCACTAGTGTGACTGATGAATGATTATGTTCTGGAAAAGATCCTTAATTCTAGTTCAAATTGACAAATAGGGGATAAATTTAGCTCTCTAGTTTTTAATTTACTGGATGCACTAAAACAAGGTATGGATGTGCTAAAAGATTGCATAGATGCACTAGAAAATAGACCGAATGTGCTAGACTATACCCAATATGCACCAGACAATGGACTCAATGTGCTAAACTTCCCCCAAGATGTGCTAGAGAATGTACTGAATGCACTAAAAGTTGGACTGAATGCACTGAAAGATGACTCAGATGCACTAGAAAATAGACTATATGTGCTAGAAAAAGACAGGGATGCACTAGACTACCCCTAAGTATGTGATTTCAAATTGGTATTCTATAGGTGAATGCACTAGACAATTTTGTAGATGTGCTAGAATATGAAACCTATGCACCAGAGAGTGACACAGATGCACTAGTAAACTAGTCAAATGCACTAAGATAAAGCAAGGATGCACTAGACTGCCCTTCCTAAATGTGATTTCAACTGGGTGATCTGTAGGTGAATGCGCTAAACAATTTTGCAAATGCACGATGAAATAGATGCACTGGAAAGTACCCTAAATGCGCTAAAAGATGGACCGGGTGCGCTGAAAATTGCCTCAGATGCTCTAGAATAGGGAATGGATGTGCTAATCTGGAAATGTTCATTGTTTTTTCCAAATTTGTCTCGTTATTTGGCTTTGAAAATGTGAATCTGATGTTTCCAAGAGAATTTTTTCTGAATAGTGACTTTTGTTGGCTTTTTCTAGTTTGTGAATTTTAGGAATTAAATGCTTTAAATGGATGATTTCCTAAATTATGACTTCAAACATAGTAGCAAGTTTTCAAACAATTGTTTCCACCTAGGAACTAAACATTGAGTGTGTATTCAATAACCTAGTCTGATTCCTTCGATTTCCATAGGTTTAACACAAGAGAAGACAATTCAAGAACTTTTCTATTCTCAAAGGTCACTTAAAATACCACAACCCACATCTTAGAACCATGTCAACTCACATAGTTGTGTCACCCCCTAGAGGGCGCCTATGTTTTTTCCTTTCCTAAGTCTTAACCAATGTTGAATCCTCCACCTTTGGCTAGTAATCCCTAATGGTTATATGGTGAGTCTCTTGGGGGAAGATTCTTCCTTCCCCTTGCACTATGATATTAGAAGTGTTCGGAGACTAACTCGGTTGGATTCTACACTAATCTTTGTGATAAGGGTTTCTGTTCAGTGCAGGAAATAGATAAACTCCCTCAGGAGAGCTCCCAACCTTTAGAACAAAGGCTTTGGGGATGGTTATCTTGCACACTATCGTCAAATTCCAGGCTTTCCCCAAATTCACTTTTGATTATAGTGGGTCAGAAAACTTGGCTTTAGTTGTTCCCACTTAGGTCATTCTCGTAGGGTGAGTACTTTTTCCCACTACAACAGGCCTTCAAAAGGTGTTAACAAAGCATAAAATAGTGAGTCTGGAACTCTAGTCACTCAGTTAAGGGGAGAGCATAGGCCTGTCACTTCAAGCATACTAGAAAAGGGGTTCTTTAACCTTCTAATTAAACTAGGTTCCTAATTTTAATTAAAAGAAGACAATAAAAACAAATCTAGCCCTTGCATACATCATCAATAGTTTGATAAAATTGTCTTTGACCAGCGTATTAAGCAGCTGCAAAACAAAAAATATCAATTAGTTCTCAGGATTTTGAAATTTTTCAAAATTAACCAGATGCACTAAAACAGTCATCAAATGTGCTAAAAGATAACTCCTATGCACTAAAAGAACTATAGTGTTCTTTAATCAGCTCAATAACTAGGAACATGAATTCCTCTACTCAGGGATTGAACATCACAACTGGCAGTCATGACCTACTAAAGAACCTTATTTAATTATCAACCCAGGGACGTAAACTTGAAATGGGACAGCACAAGATATGCACTAATCACCCTTCCAGACATGCATGATTCCTAAAATGCCTTATACTGGAATTTAAGTACTAAAAACAACTTTACTGTTTAACTTTGCTTTGGAAATGAAAAACATGAAAGATAACCTATTCTGCTCCTAGTGGCTGCAGGAACAGTTGACAGCTCTGTGTTTCTGCCAGCTGCAGGAACAGTCACATTAACTTCTATGAAGGAAAATGCAGCTATTCTAACTTGCAGAATAAAAGTATGGATAGTTCCCTAAGTGGGCCCCCTTAGGTAGTGCCAAAAGTAGACAACAAATTAGATGAAAAACTTCATAAGCTTTATTGATTCAATGTAAACAAGTACATGGCACAATCTCTTGGCTAAATTTCTAAGACTGAAAGTGTGTTACAATAGCGATTTTCTTAGCCAGCCCCTTCTCTGAAGGAGAATGGGCTATTTATTGAAAACTGATCCTAACTACTAACCAACCTTCCCTTATAAAACAGGAGGCATTTATTGCATTTAACTAACTTAAGTAAAGAGGTGAATGACAATGCAAGAACTAAGTCAAATTGGTTTAGCAATCTTAAATCGCCATCATCCTGGATTTATGCACCACCAAGACGCCTGGCCTAGATTTCTGGAACACTCTCCCTGCATGGCGGATGAGTTGAAATTGTCTCCTCATCTTTTGCTATTGAACCAGTCTTTATGGATTTGGTCTTCAATTCTTCAAGTGGAAATTGAATTCCTTCAATCATGGTACCTGCAAAATATCTCGCCATCTTTTCCTAAGCAAGAAGGTTAGCTCAACATGTTCATCCTTTAAGACAATCCATTACTTTATTCATTCATTCATTAAGTATTAAACTGAGGCAAACATTGTTTCAGATATGGCTGCAGGAAGTTTTGGTAGTGGAGGTTGCAGGAAGGTTTATGATCACAAAAATCCATAAAGTATTTATCAAACTAATAAAACATTAAAGGTAATAATCATGGGACTTCTTATCACAATATACTCATCATATTTAAGTCATAAAAAGGTCTATATCCTATCCCATAAACAGACTGAATGTTTGTTTTAGCATAATAAAAACAACAAAGTATTTATAAAAGTATGATCAAAATGTGCCAAAGACTTGGCTCATCACTCCCCTCAACCAACTACTTTTTGGACCCTTCAGCAAGTCTAGCATTCCTTCTTCTGGCAAACTCTCTCAGATTTGCACTCAGTTGTTGTCCACATTCGCCATTCTGGAAACTCCAAAAGTGAGCTCGCATTGCCTCTAGCCTTTGCCATCTATTATCTTCAGAACTTCTGTTATAAGTGTTTTTGTCCCCCTGAATAGCCAATAATGGCCATAGGAGAATAGGTGGCTACATAACCAAGGGCAACCAATTCTCCTTCTTTGTTCTGGCATTCCTCATGTACCTCTCTGCCCTTTTGGTTGCTGCATACAAGGTATTGGGAGTATGTGGTTCTGCTTTCTTTAATTGAAATGAAAGATGCTCCCATCTATTCTGAATGTGCAGGGTTGCAGCATTAAAATCATTATTTATAATTTGGGAGTATTGAGAAAATACCTCTTGTCTTAGAGGTTCAATTAGTGGCCTGGCTCTTTCATCTATCCACAATTTCTTCCAATCAAAGTAAATACCCATTCCATTTCTAGATTCATTTCTTACAGAAAATGGCATATTTACTTCATCATGCATATGGCTATCAAATTGTTCTCCTCTGTATGCTTCATAAAATTCCTCAGGGGTATCCAAAGAAGGATTCTTACCTTTCCAAACTCTAATTAGTTGGAAGTTCAAATATAGCTCCTTGAGATACATTGCGTAGACAAGTGAAGGTACACGACATTACATCAATTATGGAACCAGCTCTACCATCTGGTTGAGAGTGTCTTTCAAGTTAGCAATTTCTAGATTCTTGTTCTAGATTATCCTTTGTAGTCTCTCAATTTCAAGTGCAGAAGTAGTCTGTTGTTGCTGAAGTTCTTGAAAACATGCCATTCCTACAGAAAAGTTTGTGACATGGAGTGGTGGTCTATGATTATAGCACACCGCAGGTGTCTCCTATACTTCTTCAAACACATCCACCTTAACTTGCTCTTCTTCTGATGGAAACACAACTGGCTCATCTTCCTTCTCATCATATTCCATATCTTCTTGTAGCTGTCTGCAATGGTAGCCAACTTATTTAGGCTAGCCCCTTTAGGTATACTCACAACCTCCTCGATAATAGGTTCTTCTTCTCTCAATTCAGGACTGGAAGGATCTGAAGGTGGTGTGGCAGGAGTAGTATTAAGTGATTGGTGGGCTACCTGGTTCTAGAGCCTAGAGCTCCTTCTTATGGAAGTAGGAAATTTTTTATGCTTTTTGGAAGGTTTTGCTGCAGGAATAGAGAAGTTTCTCCTTTTCTTTCTTTTTATAGGCTCAGGGGTTGCTACAACAGGTGACATTCCTTTCCTATCCTTGGGAGACGGCTCATGAATTTTGATAGGACCTTGTGCTGCTGGCTGCTTGGGAGTTCTTTTAGAAAGAGGAACATCATCCTGTGAACCAGATGAATCCTGAGGAGAGGACATAGTAGCAGAGGTTTGGCCTGCGGACTGGGAGGTTCATTGCTTAAAGGGAAGAGGTTCACCCCTAAGTCCTACATTTTGAATTTTAGGGTTGAATGGGACCATGAATTCCTCCCAGGTCATTCCTGATGCATCTTGAACAGATTTTTCAACAAGTAATTTAATAAGGCAGTGGTGAGATACAGAGTTAACCCTACCCTTTTTAAATTCAGTAGCACTGTTGGATAGCAAATTGTAAAGAAAGTCAGGGATATTCATCAACAATCCATGGCATAAATGAGACAAAAGTTTGAAGTGATGAGAATGCAGGACTGAAAACCTACCTTCATAGGTTATGTATTTGATGATATACCCTGCCTGTGACACCCAGTCCTACGGCAGACTCATTCTTTGCACACCTTGCTTATCTACCCATAGAGGAGGGTCATTTGGCCGAGTGAACTCAGCCCTAGCGCTTCTTGCATCTCTTCCTCTGGGAAATGGTTCTCCAACTTGAGGTAATCCCGTTACCTCAGCAATTATATCAATTGATGCATTGACTGTTATGCCTCTAACTTTTGCTTCCCCGTCATAAAATGTCCTTGTGAATTCCTCTGCAATGTCTGTATTAAAAGTTTCGAGCTTCAGGAAGTAATCGAGCCACCCATATTGTCTGAATAGTGGCACATGCAATACATCCTGTAACAGGATGCTATGGTCTGTAGGCTCATGCTGAATCGGCTGACCTCCCATTTCCTTGGTTTTTTGTAATTAAATGCGTTAAGCAATGCTCACCTAGCTTTTCCAACTGAACTTCCTATAACCCTATTAATGAACCCTTCTGCAATTCTACAACACTCTGCCCCTCCCCTTAACTGAAACTTTTGAACCTCTTTTCAAGAGTGACAGAAAAATAGGGAAAACAATGTGATCATGCAATCTTTTTAAGGAGAGAGTAATCATGGATAATCAGAATACATTTAGGTTCATTATTGCACGAAGGAAAGACAGTTTGATTAATAAGTATAGGTTTCATATATTGAGGGTTCTTGACAACTGACGGGACAAGCTTATGGCAGCGATATTAAGGACATGGCGAAGAAAAAAGAACATGCTCAATCGTGCGAATGAGCCGAAGGAAATGGCAACCATATAGAAAATTGTTCGCGCTAATTAATACTAAATTAAATGTAATAAATAAAGTAACTAAAGCAATCTTAAAATGAAGTGGAGCGTACCTGGAGAAAATCACCGTAATTATCTGATGTGACTTCCTTCTTCATTGCAATAAGTGACACAGAGAAACGTGGATGATATGGGAAATGACAGGTGGATGATGTGGAAGAGAGAGAGTGAGTACAAATTGTGGATGAAGTGAATGAATGGAATGGGGATCTTATTAGATAACCCCTTTATTATGATTTGGTATGGACTTTTATGCATGGCCCAGAAATTTGAGCCTAGGCTCAATTCCTTTGGCTGCAGGATCATTGCCATCCTGCTCAATGTCGAACTGTCTCAGAAATGTTTTCTTGTCAATGGGTTTAGAATAGAGCTTTAGGTGATTCCCATTGACTAGTAGCTTGAATCGGACCTCATCAATGTTCCTTAATTGAACAACACCATTGGTGAATACCTCCTCTATCTCATATGGACCCAACCATCTGGTTTGTAGTTTTCCTGGACTATCCTTATATCATGAGTCACAAAGAAAAGCCCAATCTCTTGCTTTGAATTTCTTTTCCTTGATGTATTTATCATGCCACCTTATTCTCTAATGTTGTATCATCTCAGTGTGCTGTAGGGCATTCTTTCGGAGCTCATCCAGAGCATTGAGCTACATGACTTTCCTTTTGTGCATTTGTTAAATCCATGTCCATCTCTACTATTGTTCTTAGAGTCTTATGTTTGAATTCTATTGGCATCACAGCTGTTTTACCATACACCATTTCAAAAGGTGTACATCCTGTAGCAGTCTTCCAGGTAGTACGGTAGGCCCATATAGCTTCTGGTAACTGTGTGTCCCAGTCCTTCCTATGCAAATCTACAGTTTTAGTCAAAATGGCCTCTATGTCCCTATTGGTGACCTCAACCTAGCCATTGGCCTGGGGATGATAAGGAGTTGATTTTCTGTGCCATATATTGTATTCATTTACTAAGGCTGTGATAAGTGTAGAAGTGAATTGTGCTCCTTGATCTGTCACTATTTCCCTAGGGACACCAAACCTGGTGAATATTTCCTCATAGAGGAATTCAGCTACTTTATTATCCCTAGCATGCTTCATAGGTTTAGCCTCTACCCATTTTATCATATAATCTGTACATACAAGGATGTAGGACTTACCATTGGAAGGTGGATCAATTGGTCCTCCAAAATCCAGTCCCCATTTGTCAAAGGGTGTAACGACAACTTGTGGAAATAGAGGCATCTCATCAGATCGAGTTGGTCTTCCCATCCTTTGGCATCTGTCACATCTCCTAGTATATTTGGCTGCATCTCTATGTAGAGTTGGCCAATAATAGCCAGTATTTAAAATTTTCATTGCTGTTCTTTTGGCAACAAAATGTCCACCACACGGCTCATCATGGCTTGCATGCAGTATATCATAAGTGTCCTCCTCTTGTACACATCTCCTCATAACTTGATTTGGCCCTGTATAAAACATGCAATCTACAATCCAAGAAAAGTTAAAGCTTTTCTCTACCAATAATCTCTTTTCCTTAGGGGAGAATTGAGGAGTTCTTCCTTCAACTAGATAATTTGCTATATTGGCATACCATGGGTGAATAACCTTGATTACAAATAGGTGCTCATCAGGAAAGGAGTCTTCAATAAGTGCAGAGTCATCTTACCTTTGAATTCTAGAAAGGAAATCAACAACCACGTTGGCTTTACCTGGCTTGTCCACAATTGTAATGTCAAATTCTTGCATCAGCAATAACCATCTTGCTAGTCTCCCGGCTATTGAGCTTTTGTTCATGAGATACCGGATTGCTGCATGATTAGTGTGGACAAATATCTGATAACCGGTGATATAATGCCTGAATTTATTGAGGGCATAGATGATTGCCAACATTTCTTTTTCTGTAACAGTGTAGTTTAATTCAACCCCTTGCAGATTTTTGCTTATGTAGTAGAGTGCATGTTCTATTGAACCACCCTTCTATCATAACACAGCTCCAATGGCATAATCCGATGCATCAGTATGAATATGAAATGGAAGTGACCAATTAGGTCCTTTCAGAATAGGTGTCTGTGTAAGGGCGACTTTTAAATCAAGAAATACTTTTTCACATTCCTCTGTCCAAGAAAAATCTGCATCTTTCTTCAGCAGACTGTATAAGGGGCCTGCTATTTGGCTAAAGCCCTTGATGAATCTTCTGTAGTATCTAGCATGGCCTAGAAATTTTCTTACTTCTTTCTGCTTGGTAGGAAAGGGTAGATTAGAGATGACCTCAATCTTAGCAGGATCAACCTGTATTCCTGTAGCAGAAATATAGTGACCAAGCACTATTCCCTCCTGCATCATCATGAAGCACTTTTGACTATTTAGCGATAGGTTGTGATCTTCACATCTCTATAGTACTTTCTCCAAGTTGGATTGAGCTTCCTCAAATGTTGTACCATAAGTAGTAAAGTCATCCATGTATATTTCCATGCAATCATATGAGATGTCTGAGAAGATACTTATGACTGCCCTCTGGAAAGTTGCAGGTGCATTGCAGAGACCAAAAGGTAAAACTGGATAGGAAAACATTCCCCAAGGACATGTAAAAGTAGTCTTTTCTTGATCCTTAGGAGCAATCTTGATTTGATTGTACCCACTGAAGCCATCTAAGAATGATAAGTACTTTTTCCCAGCTAAATTATTTAGAACTTGATCAATGAATGGAAGAGGAAAGTAATCTTTCTTTGTTGCCAAGTTGAGCTCTCTGTAATCTACACATACCCTCCATTTTCCTCCTTTCTTAGGAACAATAACCAATGGGGAAACCCACTGACTATCCGAGATTGGGTAGATAAAGCTAGCTGTTAACAGTTTCTGCAATTCTTCTTTAACAATTTCTCTCAAAGCTAGGTTAATTCTTCTTTGAGGCTGCCTAACAAGTCTAAACTCACTGTTAATGTATATGCGATGTGTACAAAGTTTTGGGTCTAAACCCTTCATGTCACCATATTCCCAAGAAAAAACTGACTTATGACTGGTAAGCATTTTGACCATAGATTCATGTTGCTCACTTGTGAGGTTTTTATTGATGCTCAAGGTTTTTCCTGCAACTACCTCAACTTGGGTGGTTAAATCTACCATAGATACTTCAGGTAGAAATGGAATTTCTACCTCGTGGGGTAACAAGGTGTGTAAGTAGTCAGTTGTTGCAGGATAATGAGTTGATGTAGGCAAGGGAAGAATGGTCTGCAAGGAACATAGATTTTTTTCACAATGAAGGTATTCAGTACCATAGTTATTCAGCAGAATATTGGACAGTATACCTTCTTCGTATTGTTGTGCAATGCAAGGCTCTCTGGTAGTCATCATTAAATTGGCCACGGAGTTCACTTCCTCTTCTTCTCCCAAATCTGGCCAAACAACCTCTCCAGACTCAAGTTGGGGCAGGGCTGGAGAATAGAGGGTAAGCTTCTTTGTGCTATATCCATCAGATATTGTCATGTTACCTGACCTACAACCAATGTAAGCATCAACAGTAGCCAACCAAGGCCTTCCTATTATGACAGGGTATACCCCCAATGATGCCTTTGGAGATAAGACCATAAAGTCAGCAGGGTACTCCCAGGAATCCAAGGTGACTACCAGGTCTTCAACTACCCCATCAAGTTTGACAATTGAGCTATCAGCAAGCTGTAATATTGTAGGTGTAGCCCTTAGGTCTAAAATATTAAGTCTTACAACCAGGTCCTTTGTCATGACATTGATAGCTACACCAAGATCTACTAAAGCATTCTTAATTTGCAACCCATTAACATTGATCTCCACAACAGGGCTTCCTGGATCTAAATATTTTGGGATGCTAAGCTTCCCTAGCATTAAGTCAGAGAGTTGGCCTATGACATGGACAATTTGAGGATCCTTCTTTTTCCTCCCCGGTTTCTTCAAACATGCCTCCTTGATGGCCTTGCCATAGATAGGTACTTCTTTGATTGCTTGGAACAAGGGAATTTTCACACATATATGTTTTAGCTGGTCAAGGATGTCAAAGGTAGGTTCCTCTTATTTTTTTACATTTTCACCTTCCAACCTTTGTGGGAAAGGAGGGGACACTTTATCAGATACCTTAGGTAATGATGGAATCTGAAATGGCTCATTTGGTTGGGCTTGGTTATTGGTATCTTCTTCTTGGTTAGTCTCCTCAGATGGCAATTCTAAGATTATGGGAGGAGATGGTGTGGGCAGCATAGTTCCTGAATGTAAATTGATATTATTCAAGTTAAGAGCATACGCAGACTGATGATTAGGATCAGAAAAATAGACTTGTTGCTACTGCTGTTGCGGTTGCTGGTTATTTGGATAGGGTGTTGCCTGAGTAGGTAGTTGGGTTAGCTTTGGATTCTGACCTTGATTAGCTGCAGGAGGTGGCATAATGGATTGTTGCTGCTGCGGTTGCTATAGGAAACCAGTGGGTAGATTTGACCATTGTTGGCCTCCTCTCCATTGGTTAGATTGCTTCTAATTCCCTTGTGGAGGCTGCCACTGATTTTGCTGTGGTGATTGCCAATTCCCTTGTGAGGATTGCCAACAGTTTTGTTGGGCATTTGGCCAAGGGTTATTCCACTGAGGTTGGGAGTATGGACCATAGTTTGGAGGGTACTGGTTTTTCCATTGACTATTATATGAACCATAATTTTACAAAGGGTCCTGAGGCATACCTTGTCTTGGGGCCCATGGCCTGCGCTGAGTAACAAAGAACACTTCCTCCTCCCCTTCAATGGTTTTGAACTCAGTAGGGAGATGTTGTACCTCCAAATTGGCCACTGCTTTGCATCGGCAGTCTTTCTTTCTTTGTCGACAATGGGGGCAATATTCAGCTAACATTGTGGTGCAGGAGCACTTGGCATAGTTGGAGCACCTGGCAAGGTGCAAGCTTATTTTTAAGTTTTTGGTTAATATCCATGTTGTTATGTTTTGGAAGGTCTTTGGGACAATATTAATGGTGGTTGAGGACCTTTTTGCTTCTTAGATAAAAGTTTAATAAGTTTGGAAACCTTTTGTGGGGTTGTGTCCTAAGTTATAGGAAAAGTTGCAAAACACACTATGTTTTCCAACAACGTGTTTTTGGCCATTCTTAGGCTCGGGAAAATAAACCTAACTATTTCTTGGAATTGTATATGGGATCTCTCAACCTTTGAATGAGGTCAGATGTTTTGAATATTGGCAGTCTTCATGAGAATAAGGAAAAACAGTGATTTTGTTGTGTAGAAATCTGATTTTTTGTTCTTGGCCGCGTGACTGCTGCTGAATGGACTGAGCAATACATTTTGTTGGTTTCTTTTAGCATGGAGAGGAGTCTTTGAATTGTTCTTGTGGCTAAATAAATAGTTTTGTTTATCACTTCTTCCATTCTTTGTATATTCTGTGTTTCTTGATTTGTTGTTTTTGACTGTAAATCTGGTAAAAATGGAGTCTTAGGCCGCATTCTTCCCATACCAGCAAGCATGGACTCATTGGGAATGTGTCCAAGCTCCCTATCTATACATAGTTTAGTGGTAGGAAGCATTAGGAATTTTAAGAGCATGCTTAAAGTCTTTTCCTAGGCGAGACTAAAGGTGCCCGGCTTGGAAAAGACATTCTTTGCACAGTCCAAACGTGGCAGGGGTGTTGAATGACTAAAATTGCAGAGTGTGAAGTGTTTGCAGGAGTCTTCACCAAGGTTGGAAAGAAGGAAAAATCTTTGACTGATCCTTTGGAGGTTGAAACAAGCAGAACAGTCCAAGAAAAGAAGCAAAGAAAGCCATAGTTCTTGTAAGAACAGGGTACACCTATGTACGGACAGGAAAAGGGACCAAGGCCTTAAAAATTAGTTAGAGCATGGAATTTGAGCCAGGGTACCCAAAGGGAGTTTGGCCTAACCAGTTGAAGGAGTGAAGTTCTAAACATATTTAGCTGAGTGAGGAGGCCTAAAAAGGGCTCAAACCTTGTAGCCTTTCCAAACCCTAGATTAGGGTTTTGTGATAGCGATGGAAAACCCAAGCATGGAGGTTAAACAAGAACCCTTCCTTGATGGTTTTGAAGCCATGGGAGCCTAAGCACACCCCTGCAAACGAGGTTAGTAAGTATTTGGAGGTTAGCTAGTCTTTAGGTGTATTAAGGGCTAGATGGTGAATGTGAGGAAAAACACCAAGAATTGCTTGGAAACAACAAATTAGAGATGATAGCAGGGTTGGAAAATGAACCATGGGTGCCTAAGTAGTAGAGGACCTACAGGTTGAGTGGTGGATGAGTGACACCAAGGGGTTATCAAAGGTGAGACCCGGAGCATTGAGATTGTGATTGTCTCAATCCAACCCTGTCCCTACCAGATTGGTATCAGAGCAGTGAAAGATTTGGGAAAGCAGCTTATATGTCAGAAGTTGAGTCAAGTGAAACTCCCGCCATGGTGAAAAATGCACAGTTAGCCAAGAGGTTTGAAGAACAAGAAGAGGAGAACAAGTCCTTAAAAGAGAGAATTGAGCAACTAGAGAAGGCATTGAACAATGCAAGGTTGGAAGGAACGGTGCCAAAAGAAGAAGAGGTTGCAGAGGAGGACAAGGTCCCTGAACCTGACCCTGTTTTGGAGGAGGAGCCTTTCTTGAAGGCATTGAAAGCCCTGAGTGGAAAAGGACTTGAGGGCATACCGTTGTTCTATGGAAAGATGGATCCTGATTTGGTCATGGACTGGATAGAAGGCATGGAGAAACACTTTGAATGTGATGGAGTAACTGAGGCACAGAAGGTGAAGGTAGCTAAATCCAGGTTGAGAAGATCAACCTTGACATTGTGGAAATTTGTTCAGACTAAAAGGGAGAAAGAAGGCAAGCAGCCCATATCAACTTGGAAAGGAATGGTTGCTAAGGTAAAGGAAGCCTATATGCTAGATGATTATGAGATCCAACTACACAAGAAGAGGCAAAGTCTAAGGTAGAAAGATCAAGATGTCAATACCTATACAGAAGAGTTTCAGAAGCTTTGCTTGAGGTCTAATGTGACAGAGGATGAGAGCCTCAAAGTGGCTAGGTATCTCAATGGTTTGAAGTGGAATATCCAAGAGGAAATGGCCTTACTGAGTCCTAAAACAGTCCACCAATGTTATCAGCTAGCTTTAAAGATTGAAGAGAGGAACAAAAGAAAGCATGATCAGTCCTCTAAAGGCAGAGGCAAAGGCAGAGATCAAAGAGGACAGCGTGGTGGTTACCAAGGAAGAGGTAGTGATCAAAGAAACCAAGGTGAATCTAAGCTCACTGAACATGGAGGTGAAACATCTTCAAGAGGGGGATTTAACAGAGGAAGAGGACCTCAAGGGGGTTCAAACAGAGGAAGAGGAGCAGGCAGAAGTAACTCTTACTTTGCCACCATGAAATGCTATCACTGCAGCCAGCTAGGTCACCCTGCTTATAGGTGCCCAAAGAAAGCATCTTCTTCTAGCAATGAGAAAAGAGTGGCCTATGCACAAGAGGACACCATGAGTGTCAAATCACCTGAGATCAGTCATATAGAATCAGAAGTAGGAGAAAATTTGATGTTTAATAGAGTGTTGATCAGACAACCGGTCAAAGAAGAACCCAAGCAAAGGAGAGCTTTGTTTAGAGCAAGGTGCAAAATACTTGTTAAAGTATGCAAGGTCATTGTAGATTCTGGTTCTACAGATAATATAATCTCAGAGGAGGTAGTAACTAAGCTGAAATTGTAGAAGGTACCTCATACCAACCCCTACAAGGTCACATGGTTGAATAAAGGGTAGAGTGTTTTGGTGAATGAGCAGGTCACAGTAGAATTTTCAATTGGAGGCTATAAAGACAAGTTGGTTTGTGATGTACTGCCCATGGATGCATGCCATCTTCTGCTTGGTAGGCCATGTCAATATGACAAAGGTGCTATATATCATGGGAAGGAGAACACCATTGAATTCAAGAAGGATGGAAGAACCTTCAAGCTGCAGTCATTGACTGAGGAAGATGAAGGACAGTCCAAAGTGTCAAACATCATGTTGAGTAGTGGTAAAGAGTTTATCAGCAATCTACATCAAGGAGGTGAAGGTTATGTGGTTTTAATGCAGTCCAAAGAGGAAGGAAAGGCTGAAAGGACAGTCTTACCAGAAGCAGTCCAAAGGTTGCTTGACAAATACAAGAGCATAGTGAGTGATGGAACACCAGCAACTCTACCACCAAAGAGAGCAATAAGTCATCAAATTGACTTCATACCTAGAGCCTCATTGCCTAACAAAGCAGCATACAAACTCACTCCTGAGCAAAACCAAGAGGTGGCAAGGCAAGTGGAAGAATTGTTGAATCAAGGTCTAATTCAAAAGAGCATCAACCAATGTGCAGTCCCGGTGGTTTTGGCAACAAAAAAAGGTGGTAAGTGGAGATTATGCACTGATTCTAGAGAAATTAATAGAATCACAATTAGGTATAGGTTTCCTATTCCTAGAATTGAAGACTTGATAGATTGTCTTGGGGGTGCAAAATTCTTCACCAAGTTGGATCTTAAGAGCGGGTATCATCAAATCATAATCAAGGAGGGTGATGAATGGAAGACAACTTTTAAAAAAAATGATGGCTTGTATGAGTGGAAAGTGATGCCATTTGGCCTCTCAAATGCCCCTAGCACGTTCATAAGACTAATGAATTAGGTTCTTAAGGATTTCACAGGGATTTTTGTTGTAGTATATTTGGATGACATACTGATTTTCAGTAAGACAGCAGAAGAACATTTGAAGCATGTGGAGATGGTTCTAAAAAGGCTGCAAGAAGAACAGTTGGCAATCAACCTTGAGAAGTGTGAGTTCTTCAAGCAAGAACTTGTGTATCTAGGCTTTGTGGTATCCCAAGGAACGTTAAAGATGGATCCAAGCAAGGTGGAAGCCATCCTAAACTGGCCTACACCAACCACAACAACAGAGGTAAGGAGCTTCCATGGTTTAGCTTAGTTTTATAGGAAATTCATCAGGAATTTTAGTGGTATATGTGCACCAGTTCTGGATACTATTAAAGGGGGTATGAAAACAAAGTTTAAGTGGACTCAAGAGGTTGATAAAGGGTTTGAAAAGCTGAAACAAGAAGTGGCAACACAACCCATCCTGTTATTGCCTAGTTTTGATAGGTTATTCACGGTTGAGTGTGATGCAAGTGGAGTAGCAGTAGGAGTCCTTAGTCAAGAAGGTAGGCCTATAGCCTTTTTCAGTGAAAAGCTCAATGAAGCCAAGCAAAAATACTCCACCCATGATATGGAATTATATGCTTTAGTGCAGTCCCTTAGGAAGTGGAGGCATTATTTATTGCCCAAAGAGTTTGTGGTCTTCACAGATAACTAGGAACTCAGTTACATCAACACCCAAGAGAAGCTGAGTAATAGATACTTGAAATGGATGGAATACATCAAGCTTTCACTTTTACAATCAAGCACAAGAAGGGACAAATGAATAAGGTGGCAGATGCATTAAGTAGGAGAATGTTGACAGTGCAGGAAATACAGCTGAAGAGCATTGGATTAGAGAGTTTCAAAGACCTCTATGGTGAGGATGAAGACTTTTCAGAAGCCTACAAGGTATGCTCAGATTTTGAGAATCATTTTCATAGTCAGTATGCTGAGTATGCATTGCAAAATGGACTGTTATTTAAGGGTAATCTGTTATGTGTCCCAAGAGGATCAATGAGGGAAAATCTGATTCAAGAGAAATATAATGGCAGTCTTAGTGGGCATTTTGGAATAAATAAAACTTTAGAGCTGGTACAAAGGTTCTATTGCTGGCCTAAGTTGGCAAGAGATGTTAGGAAATATGTGGAGCAGTGTGTAGTTTGCATGAAAGCCAAAGGGGGAGCCAGCAATGCAGGTTTGTATCAACCTTTACCCATTCCCAATAGACCATGGGAGTGTGTTAGTATGGATTTTGTGGTAGGACTCCCCAAGACTAAGACTGGTTTTGACAGTATTTATGTAGTTGTGGACAGGTTTAGCAAGATGAGTCACTTTATCCCTTGCAAGACTACACATGATGCTAGCTACATTGCCCATCTTTTCTTCAGGGAGATAGTAAGGATCCATGGATTGCCATTGAGCATTGTATCAGACAGAGATGTGAAATTCATGAGCCATTTTTGGAAGACTTTATGGAGCAGATTGGGTACCAATCTGTCATTTGGATCAGCATACCATCCTCAAACTGATGGTCAAACAGAGGTGGTTAACAGGGTGTTAGGTAATATTTTAAGATGTTTAACCAAGGAGTATGGACAAACATGGGATATGGTAATTTCTCAAGCTGAGTATGCTTATAATGACAGTGTAAATAGAACTACAGGGAAAAGTCCATTTGAAGTGGTGTATGGGATGCACCCAAGAGGCATTTGTGAACTTAGAGACCTTGGATCTCAGGAGAATAGGAGTGGACATGAAGAAGACTTCACTCAAACCATGAAGGAGATTCATGAGCAGGTTAAGAAGACAATCACAGCAGCAACACAAAAATTGAAAGATAAAGTTGATGTGTCAAGGAGGGATGTACAATTTGCAGTAGGTGACTATGTTATGGTCCATCTTAAAAAATCAAGGTTGTAGAAGGGAATGTCAACCAAAATGAGGATGAAAAGAATGGGACCATGCAAGGTGTTAGCCAAGTATGGGAAGAATGCATACAAGGTAGAATTACCATCAGATTTGGGCATATCTCCAGTATTTAATGTTGCTAATTTGATGAGGTATAAGGGGACAGTCAGTGATGAAGTTCAGAACAGTCAAGAGATCCTTAAGGATATCAGTAATATACCCCTTCCTAATCAAGAGAAGCCTCAGGCAGAGAATATCTTGGAGTCCAGGGTGAAGAAGGCTACCAGACACAAGGTATACATGGAGCACCTTGTCAAGTGGAGGAACAAACATGAATCTGAGGCTACCTGGGTTGAGGAAGCTGACTTTAAGAAGCTAGGAATTGACCTAACACTGATATCACCTCAAGTTCCTTGATCTTTGTGCAGAGAGGGGGAGAATGGTGCAGGAGCACCTGGCACAGTTGGAGCACCTAGCAAGGTGCAAGCTTATTTTTAAGTTTTCAGTTAATATCCATGTTGTTATGTTTTGTAAGGTCTTGGGGACCATCTTAATGGTGGTTGAGGACCTTTTTTCTTCTTAGATAGAAGTTTAATAAGTTTGGAAACCTTTTGTGGGGTTGTGTCCTAAGTTATAGGAAAAGTTGCAAAACACACTGTGTTTTCCAACAATGTGTTTTTGGCCATTCTTAGGCTCGGGAAAATAAACCTAACTGTTTCTTGGCATTGTATATGGGATCTCTCAACCTTTGAACGAGGTTGGATGTTTTGAATAATGGCAGTCTTCGTGAGAATAAGGAAAAACAATGATTCATTTGTGTAGAAATCTGATTTTCTGTTCTTGGCCGCGTGACTGCTGCTGAATGGACTAAGCAATACATTTTGTTGGTTTCTTTTAGCATGGAGAGGAGTCTTTGAATTGTTCTTGTGGCTAAATAAATAGTTTTTTTATCGCTTCTTCCATTCTTTGTATATTCTGTGTTTCTTGATTTGTTGTTTTTGACTGTAAATCTAGTAAAAATGGAGTCTTAGGCCGCATTCTTCCCATACCAGCAAGCATGGACTCATTGGGAATGTGGCCAAGCTCCCTATCTATACATAGTTTAGTGGTAGGAAGCATTAGGAATTTTAAGAGCATGCTTAAAATCTTTTCTGAGGCGAGACTAAAGGTGCCCGGCTTGGAAAAGACATTCTTTGCATAGTCCAAACATGGCAGGGGTGTTGAATGACTGAAATTGCAGAGTGTGAAGTGTTTGCAGGAGTCTTCACCAAGGTTTGCAAGAAGGAAAAATCTTTGACTAATCCTTTGGAGGTTGAAACAAGCAAAACAGTCCAAGAAAAGAAGCAAAGAAAGCCCTAGTTCTTGCAAGAACAGGGTACACCTGTGTACGGACAGGAAAAGGGACCAAGACCTTAAAAATTAGTTAGAGCATGGAATTTGAGCTAGGGTACCCGAAGGGAGTTTGGCCTAACCAGTTGAAGGATTGAAGTTCTAAATAGTTTTAGCTGAGTGAGGAGGCTTAAAAAGGGCTCAAACCTTGTAGCCTTTCCAAACCCTAGACTAGGGTTTTGTGATAGCAATGGAAAACCCAAGCATGGAGGTTAAACAAGAACCCTTCCTTGATGGTTTTGAAGCCATGGGAGCCTGAGCACACCCCTACAAATGAGGTTAGTAAGTATTTGGAGGTTAGCTAGTCTTTAGGTGTATGAAGGGCTAGATGGTGAATGTGAGGAAAAACACCAAGAATTGCTTGGAAATAGCAAATTAGAGATGATAGTAGGGTTGGCAAATGAACTAGGGGTGCCTAAGTAGTAGAGGACCTACAGGTTGAATGGTGGATGAGTGACACCAAGGGGTTATCAAAGGTGAGACCCGGAGCATTGAGATTGTGATTGTCTCAATCCAACCATGTCCCTATCACATTGCCTTAGCTTCCTCTTTCTTCCTTCTAGCTTGCATAGTATCTAGTTGAGTAGCTACATCATTGATGATATCCTACTTAAAGTCAGACAAGAGATTGGTAATCTCCCCTTTAGATATTCCAGAGCCACTTCCTTTTATAGAAGAAGGTCTAAACCCCCTTCCCTTCTTTATAGCTACTTTGGAGTAATTGAGACATATTTTCAAGGGCCTCCATGCAAGTATCATTGACTCCCCTTAAGAAGAGAAGTTTTTGAGATTCCTCATTCAGCTGATGATGAGTATTCTTCTGCACACTAAACAAGAATCTTGACACATAATCCTCCAAGGTTTCATCCTCCTTTTGTGACATTTTGAAGATGTCATCTCCTCTCAGATCATTTCCTCTACAATACTCTTTATATTTATCCAAGAATAGAGTTTTCATTTGATCCCAATTGTTAGCTACATTGCTTCCCAATCCCATGAACCATCTCAAGGCTACCTCGTTTAGAGTAGAGGGAAACAATTTCAGCTTGTGTGCTAAGGTTGTATAGTCATAGCTTCTACAAAGGATTTCAAATTCAAACAAGAAGGTATGAGGGTCCTCAGTAATAAGTCCATAGAACTTTGGCAGTAAGGAGGTAGGGATGTTCTTGAGGTTATTATTGTCATGTAGGTTAGGAATTGGAAATGGAAAAATAGGATTTGCCATTCTTGGTTGTATTCTTGGATTAGCTCCTAGTTGATAAACTACAAGAGCAAGTGGATTATTTGATTTTGTTCCTTCGGATAGGTTAAAGCTTAGTTCAGAGGAATTGGAGGAAGAATATGAAGTAACTAAGTCTTGATATGGGTCATCTTAGAATAGGTTCGGTTCAACCTCTTCAATATCTATGCTCCTAGGAAGGAATCTTCCAAATTGGTCTCTTCTTCTATGCATACAGCAAAAGTAAACTAACTATGGAGATGCTGGAATGCAGAATTCTAAACTAAAAGTACTAAGAATGAAATCTTAAACTCTTTACTAGCATGCCTGTAATAGGTTCTTAGTTTGACACCATCCCCGGCAATGGCGCCAAAAATGTAGTGTTCTTTAATCAGCTCAATAACTAGGAACATGAATTCCTCTACTCAGGGATTGAACATCACAACTAGTAGTCATGACCTACTAAAGAACCTTATTTAATTATCAATCCAGGGACGTAAACTTGAAATGGGATAGCACAAGATATGCACTAATCACCCTTCCAGACATGCATGATTCATAAAATGCCTTATACTGGAATTTAAGTACTGAAAACAACTTTACTATTTAACTTTGCTTTGGAAATGAAAAACTTGAAAGATAACTTATTCTGCTCCTAGTGGCTGCAGGAACAGTTGACAGGTCTGTGTTTCTGCCAGCTGCAGGAACAGTCACATTAACTATTATGGTGGAAATGTTGTATAAAAGCTAAGATGATAACTAAGATGCAACTATGAAACTAAGCCATTATTCTAAACTAGCATGATACTACAATGCTCAAATGCTAAATGCTAAATTACTCTAAATGCTCTCAAATGCTTTAAACACTAAACTGCTCTCACAAAATTTCTACATAGTAAGTTTACTCGAGATTGGGATTGCAAATGTTGTAGTAAGAGGATGTATTTATAGGAATTACAAGGCATCTTGTGATGTGGCAGCAACCAATGGTCAAGATTTCAGCTGGAGAGATGAACAGTGGAAATTGAAGAAGTTAGAGGGAATCATGGAGGATGTTTCCTTGACTATGAACACCATGCCAAGTGTGAGGGAGAATGAAATGATGGAGAGAGACAAGTGTCCAAAGTTTGTTTTGGAATTGGTTGAGGATAATTCCCATTTAAATATTAGACATATTTAAATTCTTGTGACACTTGATGATGTGGCAAGAGGAAAAGTTGGAGACATGTGCCTAAATTCAAATTGGGAATTTAAATTTAGTGAGAAGATTATTGATTAAATAAAACAAAATATTGAAATTTGTTTATTTAATTAAAATTTAGAAGAATGTGATTTAAGATGGTAGAATTAGAAAGTGTGAACTATATAAATAAATTTAGAATTTATTTATAAGTAGATGAAATAAGAGATTTATGAATTAAATAACTAGTATTTAATTAATTATCTTGACCGATTTTAGATGTATACACTTCATGTATATGCTTCATGCTTTATATCATTGAGGAAGACATCTACCATTCCACATGTATGCTTCATGCTTCTTGTATATAGTTCATGTGTTCACCTCTATGATTCATGCTTAATGTGATTACTTCATGTGTTCACATGTATGCTTCATGCTTCCTATGTATACTTCATGTATTACATGTATTCATGTGTATGATTCATGCTTCCTATGTATACTTCACGTATTACGTGTATTCAGGTGTATGCTTCATGCTTACTATGTATACTTCATGTATTATGTGTATTCATGTGTATGCTTCATTCTTCTTGTGTATACTTCACTATTTACCATTATTCATGTCTAAGCTTCATGCTTCCTATGTATACTTGATGTGTTCATGTGTATACTTCATGCTTCTTGTGTATACTTCATGTATTACATCATTGAAGAATTCAATCAAGAATATATCTAAAGGAAATATTGCAAATAAATTAATTTAGGTTCCCATGAATAGTGATGATATGAATTTGGTTGTGACTTTTCAAAGGTGAAAAGTTGTGACCCTTCGAATAGGAAAGACTATGACCCTTTTATAATGAAGGGTTGTGATCATTCCTAGCATAGATGTGCCCACCTAGACATGTTGGCACTTACTCTTTTTCCCCACAAAGAATAAAATAAAAAGTAGCCTACCTTGCAACTTTACACTACATGCCTCTGACAGTTTTTGGGGCATCAAAAAAAATTTGACCATAGGAAAATTTCTTGGAGGTATCAAAAACCGAGAGAGGTTATTGTATAGGGGCCCTATGTGATCTCATAGCCTTAGATATAATGTTTTTAAGTGCCACGATTTCTAAGTAATCGCTTGTCAAATTTTTCTACCCTTTTGCACTTTGGTCTCTTAAGAGACTTCGTTGATATAATGTAGCTCAGGTTGTTCTAGCATGTTTGGATGCAAAAAAAAGACCTTACCTAGCATAAATGCACCTATCTGGACATGTTGGAATAGTAAATTCGATCGTATGATAAACAGAACAAAAGTTACATCACTTTGCAACTTTACACTACATACAACTGACTCATTTTTCCATCAACAAAAAATTATTCACCATAGGAAAAGAACTAGGAACTATCAAAAACTGAGAGAGGTTATTAGAGAGGGGACCCATGTGATCTTGTAGCATCAGACATAATTTTTCTAAGGTCCACAGTTTCCAAGTAATCACTCACCAAATTTTGTTTCCCCTTTTCACTTTGGTCTCTTAAGAGACTTCACCAATACAATGTAGCTTGGACTATTCTAGAATGTTTGGGTGTGAAGTAATACATTTCATAGCATAAACCCACCCATACAAATGTTTTGGAATAGTTGATTCAGTTGTATGACAAATAGAATTAAAGTTACACCACTTTGCAACTTTACACTACATGCAACTGGCTCATTTTCCATCAACTAAAAATGCATCACCATGGGCAAACAACTTGGAGCTATCAAAAATGGAGAGAGGTTATTGTAGAGGGGACCTACATGATCTTGTAGCCTTAGAAAAAATGTTTCTAAGTGCCACGATTTTTGAGTAATCGCTTGTCAAAGTTTTCTACCCTTTTGCACTTTGGTCTCTTATGAGACTTCGCCGATACAATGTAGCTTGTAGTGCCCCTCCATTTTGTCCTTCATTGACATTTGAGTAAGTTGTTTGTTTGTGTGGTCACATTTATTTTGTTGTTAAATTTGTTATTGAGTTATGTGATGAATTTAATAGTTTAAATGACCTTGTCTAATTAGTTAATTAAATTAAATTCACTTATAAGATAATTTAAATAAAACTAGAATTAAAATAATAATTAATAAATCAATTTTGCGGAATGAAAGGTGAATAGTTTATTCTTAAATAAATTTGTTTGTTTTATAAAAAGGATAGTTTTAAATTATATTTAATAAGAGTTGATAAGTTATTATCATGAAAAGATAATTATTTTAATGTGGAAAATAGTGTGATTTAAAATAAATAAGTTTTCGAACTATTGTAAAAACAAGCGAAAATGAAAAAAGATGGAAAAAAAGATAATGTGTGCACATGCACAACTTCAAACGATTTTTTGAAAGGGAAACTAAAAGCTTATTGGATATTTTAATTAGATTTTTGTTTTTGAGAATCTAATATAAGAGTTGTTGATCTTTTGATTTTTAGATTTTGAAGAAATTGATCAAAAACAAATTCTTTTGTAGAATAGTTGCATTTTATGATTTGTTTTGAATAGAAAATATGGGAGTGGATTTCGAAAAAGTCGTTGTTTCTACCATAGGAGATTAGTATCGACACTAGATTGTCATTTTCAGTTAGCTTGATTCTAGCCGATGGAAATGATGGCATGAGATACTACAAGTGCATCCCTTTTGTGTTATGTTGGGAGTCAATGCTTCAAGTTTGTGAGTTGATCTATATTTATTTTATATGGAAATCAATGAGTATTCAATATGTGTTCTTGTCCTTGTGTATGTTGTATGTTGTGTTTGAAGAACAAGTAGTATGAGGAAACTCAAATCATTTACATCTTAAATTAAGTTGACATGCTTTACCTTTAGCAAACGGTGGAGATGCACTCTCCCAATCATTGTTTTCAGCTTAGTGCTCATTTCCTTAGGCTTTGGAAATTTGATTTACATGCTTCAAATCTAGTATTTGATGGTTATTTTTCTGTTTGGACCTTGCAACTGGTATTTGATCCTTTTGTTTTGCATTTTGAATTCGATGGAGATATAGACTATATTGTTGTTTGCAACCTAAATTATTGCATGAGGTTCAATGTTGTGTAAGGTATAGTGTTTGTTGCATATTCTGAATTCTCATCCCGTGCACATGTGAATTTAGTCACTGATACATTTTGGTATTTTTTTCGAAGGTGGGTCGTCGGAATTCCGACGACCCGCCGTCGAAAAAAATACCAAAATGTATCAGTGAGTCTTTAATCATCTCTAAACTATGTGATTCAATCAGCCATTGATTTGGATCTTCATGGGTTCATACTGTTATATTAGTCATGTGTCTTTATCCTAAACCTTCTTTAGGTCGCACACATGCCATTTGTAGATGCTTGTAAGTACCTTCTTGAGGCAGTGTGCCTGGAAGATTTCATGCCTATGGCACCTCTATCGAACGTCTTATTTGTCTTGTCTTTGTTGCTTCAGTTTTCATGCTAGTCTACTTGGGCAGCAACAATCACAACATTAGAAAAAAAATACCTATTTATAATATTGTACCAATGCAAATATATGCTAATATGTAAACATAATTATCATATTTTGTTACCACATGAGATTATGTTGTTTGCTTGATTTCTTTGATGAGTGCAGACCTTTTTTATGACCATAAGCTATGTTTGGTATCCAATATTCTCCACAAGATCATGGTGGACATTTCAAGTGATGGAAATGGTTCAACTCTATCAGAATGATTCCTCTTGCAACAAGCTTGGAGATGAATTTAGGCACAATGTAGCAACCAAAACATACTCGATGTAATTAAAAAACCAAACACAATTTCTAACCTCTCACTATGGCGGCCGATTTGGACCCCTCAACGTTAGGTAAAAGGTTGTTTTCGAAAAAAATGGAAATATCATGTTGCCTTCATTCGCCAAGCCAATTCCCTCAATCTATGCGCTCCCTTCCTTCTCCCTTGATGTCATGGTTTGGAAGCCATACACTTTTTGCTACATTTGGAATTTGTCTTCATAACCATAGAAAGAAAATTTTGATTTTGTTTTATTTCCCCAACTTTCGAACTGGGCGGAGGGTGTATGGGTTTATGTTCAAGACATTCAATCTATGAATGCAAGTCAATTCTTCTTGGAGTGAACCATGTAGGAATTGTGTGTGGAGGTAATTATGAGTATTGCTCTTTATAAATCTAATTTATTGTTAGACAACTTGTTATAAATGGAAAATTGTATATGTATATATATATGGATTTACATATAATATATATACATAAGTAATATTTATATAAATATTTATGTATATATATATATATTGAATATATATGTGGTGGAATCTCTTGATTTGGAGTAACGAATTTCGTCTTTTGATTTTTACAAATATTTATATATATAATTTATATAAACAAGAATATTCGTGTTTATAATTTAAATGTTGAAATAGTATGTTTCGCCATCAATAAATAATAAAATATATTCATCTAACAATAGTAAAAAAAATTCCTAGTATTTAGTAAGTGAATTATCATTAGCACAACCTCATATTTCATTAGCAAAATTGTTTAAACTTCTCTCTAGTTTTACCTTTCTTGGAATAAAAAATATATACTGATAATGTGGTTTTCTTGAATAGTGGAAATGAGAAAGTTATTGTATAATATTTTCTCATTACACCTTTAGGAATATGTTCACCTAATAGTAATCAATCTTCTATTAATCCTTCTTAGTTTAGCTATTGGTAAATTGAGCATTTAACTATTATAGTTAAGGGGTACTTGTGTTTGTAATGTATTGTTTGATGGAAATAGATTATCTTTTTAAATGTTGATTTCTTTTTATAATCGTTTAATGGATGATTTGTTAATTGATGTGGACTTCATGGTTGCATTGATTATGTAAATAAAATACTTATATAATTTCAATTCTTATGTTGCTATTTTATATTTTAAAATATTATATATGTATATATATTAAAGTTATTATATTAGAATATTGGTGTTTAGATGAGTTAATCAATTGAGTAAGTAAAAGAATTAGAAAATTAGATTGATAGTTATTATGGAAATTTAAGTATTATTATGTCAATGGTTTAGTAAGAAAAGTTAGGGTTTATGTAAGGAGTTTTAGAAATGGTGCTATAATGTTCACCCATGAATGAATTAATTGTTCAATGTGGAAATGATTTTTTTCTATGGAGTAATCATATTCATGATGTAAGGGTTGCTTGATTGAATGTTATATTGTTTATTAGGAATTGTATCAATTTTTGGAATGTATGTTGATTTTGGTTATGGTTGTAAGTGGGAGCCCATTTGTGACTAATGGTCATTGAGAGGATTTGATCTTGAGTTTGGTTTTGTATTGAGGGGATTATATTAGTTTTTTCGAGTATGAAGGTCTCACTAATATGTTAACCCTCGTTCTTCTTCATTGTTGATTTGTAATTGTGGATTGTATTTTAGTCTTTTGTGATCATGGCATTGTTGCCAATTCGATGGGAAATCAATGTGTTAGTGATTTTTCAGCCTTCCAGAGGTTAGAGGGGAGTGTGGTTTTGCTTGCAAGAGTTGATATGAGGGTTGAGGATCAGATGAGGCTGCCTGGGTAACCTGGGATGGGGGTTGGAAACCTAGGAAGATCTACATTAGGTAATCCATATCAATTTTATTGTTGGATTTCATGATGAGTCCTTGTGAAAACTTCATTCTACATTAATTCATGTGGGTCTAAGCCTTGCACTATGGAAATTGTTTTACTATGAAGATATGGTGATAGGAGTTGCATGCCCCATTTTTTGGGCATATTTATATAGCTTTGCTAGTTGGTGCAAGTTGGCTTACCCTATTGGTGACTGAGTTTTTTGTTGCTAGTAGGGGGAGTGGCTTTCAATGGGGGTCGGCGCACAAAGTGGCATACAGGAAATTCATTGAGAGTTTCTTTAATCAATGATAACCTAATAATTAATTAGGGGGTTTGGGTAGTATCTCACTTTAATCCAGATAAGTTAGCCTCACTCATGGCTCAAGTGCTCTCTTAGGCTTGAGATGGGTGGGAAGGCCTGGAATGGAAAAGGTCAATTGCCTTTTCCTCTTGAAAGGTATGTTGATCCTGCATGAGTGAGAATGGGGGTCGGGGATTGGTTGAGTTTTCTAGGGTTTAACCAAGTAGGGGGTCGGTAACCGATGAAGATCTGCATTGGGTAACCCATGCTAAGCTTATGTGATGACACTCCACCCTTTAGCAACCTTGTATGTTTTTTGCTTCCCTCGTTGTTCTTGTACCTCTGGAAGTAGATGTTTCTTGTGTTGGATGTTTTCTTGTGTTTTTTGTTTCTTTTGTTGTGTTGTTTGGTTAGTCATGCACACTTGACCATCTTCCTTTGTTATGGGTCCTTGTCATATCCTAGCACGGGGGGTGAGCCTTAGGGTCCACATGGTTGGGTGGAATGTGCTATGCACCCCATTGGGTCCCCAGCTGAGGATCAAGTTGTGCAGATTTGTACCATTTGCAGTGACTCCAGGGATGTACTAGAGTTGGAACCAATCTTGAGGCTTTGTACCTATTTCTATTATATCACTATCTGTTATTGGTGTATTATTCCCGTTCATGTTGGGAAGCACCATTGTATTTATTTAATCCTTGAACAATGTAAATTCATATTATAAATGTAATGAATGTATTATGTGGCATTGTATCATGATCATTAATGGATCTTATCGTTTAAGTATTCTCTATTCTAGTTTGAAATGTAATTCAGTCATGTAACCCCAAGGGACTTAGCTAGTTGATATATATACATTTGTATAGTTTCATTTCAATTAACGAATGTTAACTTTATTTCATCTTAGTTTTACTTTAAAAAAAAAATTGTCATAAATGTTATATGTTTAAGTGTCCTTTGGGGTTTGTGTTGCAGAGCGTTACAGCTTGGTATCATAGTCTAGGTTCATACACTGGGCATTATGAGCCCATTACATTGACCTAGTTGCCCGTACTCTTGAGGGTATGTCTTTCCTTTGTGTCATCTTCACTTAGCAGCCTGAGTTTGTCCTTAGGTGGTGTTGGTCCAATGGTGCAGAAAAAAGATGGAAAGGATAGGACCCTCGGTGCAGTGCACAATGCACCAATATTCTTCCTACTGGGGATGCATTATGGACCCGCATGTTGTTTTGTCTTCTTACCAAGGATGCATTATGGACCCACATGTTGTCTTGTGGTGCATTACTTAGTGATGTGAATTTGGGTGTGAATGTGTAGAGTGTGTGTTAAACTTGGAATTATGTGTTTATGGACTGACGAATTGTATTTTCTTGAATTTGGGGTGTAAAATTTTGGTCTTTTGCTGAAAATGTTGTGATATTTTGTGTTGAATAAGGCATAAAGTGGAATTCCTTGTATGTAAATGATGATGTTTAAAAAAAATGTGTGCTTGTGTGGATAATTATGTTGCATTTTTATGGAAATGTAGCATTTTGAGGGTAAAGAATCAACTTGAATGACTGGTACTAATGTGTTATGTTTCCACCTTAGTTTGTGATTTTTAGGTAGTCGGCTTCAAATCTCGGTGATGAA
The DNA here is from genome assembly GCA_007258455.2 of Sequoia sempervirens. Taxonomy (NCBI): domain Eukaryota; kingdom Viridiplantae; phylum Streptophyta; class Pinopsida; order Cupressales; family Cupressaceae; genus Sequoia; species Sequoia sempervirens. Next base: position 27,772,687 of record VDFB02047230.1, on the reverse strand, counting down.
GGTAAATTAATTGGTTATGTTTATCATGTGGATTTAGTGCTATGGTGGTTATGCATTTGATTAGTGATATCTATTTGATATTGATTATGATGTCTTACTGATTGTTAAGTGTTAGAAGGACGATATCGTATCACTCATTCATGAGAGGCATATGACACGACGATTCCATCTACACTAGGTTGATATGATATTTTATAAATATATGTCATACACAAAATTTTCTCTTATATAGGATTGCAGGAATAGGCATCGTCTCCACCTACATTGTCAAGTCTGAGTGTGCCTTATAAAACCCAATGGGTATGATATGGAAAAATGAAGTTGACAAGAAGTTCTCCAACCCTTTCCATCATCCTTGACAAGGATGAGTACCCCATTTGGGAACCCTGTTGAAGTAAGTCAAAGCCTAGGGGGAGGATGTAGTGCCCCTCCATTTTGGTCATCCTTGACATTCAAGTAAGTTGTTTGTTTGTGTGGTCATGTTGATTTCATTATTAAATGTGTTATTGAGTTATGTGATGAATTTAATAGTTTAAATGACCTTGTCTAATTAGTTAATTAAATTAAAATCACTCATAAGATAATTTAAATAAAACTATAATTAAAATAATACTTAATAAATCAATTTTGCAAAATGGAAAGTAAATAGCTTATTATTAAACAAATTTATTTGTTTTATAAAAAGGATAGATTTAAATTATATTTAATAATAGTTGATAAGTTATTATCATGAAAAGATAATTATTTTAATGTGGAAAATAATGTGATTCAAAATAAATAAGAAGATAAGTTTTTGAACTATTGTAAAAACAAGCGAAATAGAAAAAGATGGAAAAAAAAGATAATGTGTGCACATGCACAACTTCAAATGATTTTTTTGAAAGGGAAACTGAAATATTATTGTAGATTTTAATTAGATTTTTGTTTTCAAGAATCTAACAGCCTTTCTTTTCTTTCATTTTTAATGATGATCATTTTTTTTTAAAGAGTTGTTGATCTTTTGATTTTTAGATTTTCAACGAAGAACTTGATCAGAAAGAAATTCTTCTATAGAATAGTTGCATTTTTATGATTTTTTTTGAAAAGAAAATATGGGAGTGGATTTTGAAAAAGTCATTGTTGTTGCCATAGGAGATTGGTCTCGGCACTAGATTGTCATTTTCGGTCAACTTGATTCTAGCCGATGGAAATGGTAGCATGAGATACCACAATTGCATCCCTTTTGTTGGGAGTCAATGCTTCAAGTTTGTGAGTTGATCTGTATTTATTTTATATGGAAATCAATGAGTATTTGATAGTTGTCCTTGTCCTTCTATATGTTATATGTTTTGTTCGAAGAACAAGTAGTATGAGGAAAACCGAATCATTTACATCTTAAATTAAGTTGGCATGCTTTACCTTTAGAAAATGGTGGAGATGTGCTCTCCCAATCATTGTTTTCAGCTTAGTGCTCCTTGCCTTAGGCTCAAGAAATTTTATTAGCATGCTTCAAATTTGGTATTCAATGGTTATTTTGTTGTTTGGACAATGCAACTGGTATTTGATCCATTTTTTTTTTGCATTTTGAATTTGATGGAGATATAGACTATATTGTTGTTTTCTACCTAAATTATTGCATGAGGTTCAAATCATGTAAGGTAGGGTGTTCGCTACATATTATGAATTTTCATCCCGTGCACATGTAAATTTAGTCTTTAATCATCTCTAAACTATGTGATTCAATTGGTCATTGATTTGGATCTTCATGGCTTCATACTGTTATATCAACCATGTGTCTTTATCCTAAACCTTCTTCATGTCACACACGTGCCATTTGTAGATGCTTCTAAGTGCCTTCTTAAGGCAGTGTGCCTGGAAGCTTGCATGCCTATGGTGCCTCTATCCAACATCTCATTTGCATGTCTTTGTTGCTTCAATTTTCATGCTAGTCGGCTTTGGTAGTTGCAATCGCAACATTAGACAAAACATACATATTTATAATATTGTACGAATGCAAATATATGCTAATATGTAAACATGATTATCATATTTTGTTACCACATGAGATTATGATGTTTGCTCAATTTCTTTGATGAGTGCAGACCTTTTTATGACCAGAAGCTATGTTTGGTATCTAATATTCTCCACAAGATCGTGGTGGTCATTTCAAGTGATGGAAATGGTTCACCTCTCTCAGAATGATTCCTCTTGCAACAAGCTTGGAGATGAATTTAGGCACAATGTAGCAACTAGAACATACTCGATGTAATTAACAAACCAAATGTAATTGCTAACCTCTCACTATGGTGGCCAATTTGGACCCCATGGCGTTAGGAAAAATTTTGTTTTGGAAAAAAACTAGAAGTATCCTATTGCCTTCATTCACCAAGCCAATTCCCTTAATCTGTGTACTCCCTTCTCCCTTGATGTTGTGGTTTGGTAGCCATACGTTTTTTTCTGCATTCGGAATTTGTCTTCATAACCATAGATCTGTACAAATAGAAAGAAAAAGTCGATTCTATTTTATTTCCCCAACTTTCAAACTGGGTGGAGGGAATCTGGCTTTATGTTCAAGACATTCAATCTATGAATGCAAGTCAATTCTTCTTGGAGAAAACCATGTAGGAATTGTGTGTGGAGGTAATTATGAGTATTGCTCTTTATAAATCTAATTTACTGTTTGACAACAACTTATAAAAATGAAAAATTGTATATGTATATATATATGGATTTACATATAATATATATACATAAGTATTTATATTTATATAAATATCTATGTACATATATGTATATATATATATCTCTGTGTGTGTGGTGGAATCTCTTAATTTGGAGTAATGAATTTCGTCTTCTGATTTTTACAAATATGTATATATATATATATATATATATATATATATATATATATATATACTTTTATATAAATAAGAATATTTGTGTTTATAATTTAAATGTTGAAAGAGTATGTTTCGACATCAATAAATAATAAATTATATCCGTCTAACAATAGTAATAAATTTCCTAGTATTTAGTAAGTGAATTATCATTAGCACAACCTCATATTTTGTTAGCAAAATTGTTTAAACTTCTTTCTAGTTTTACCTTTCTTGGAATACAAAATATATATTGATAATGTGGTTTTCTTGAGCAGTGGAAATGAGAAAGTTATTGTATAATATTTTCTCATTGCACCTTTAGGAATATGTTCACATAATAGTAATCAATCTTCTATTAATCCTTCTAAGTTTAGCTATTGGTAAATTGAGCATTTAACTGTTATAGTTAAGAAGTACTTGTGTTTGTAATGTATTGTTTGATGGAATTAGATTATCTTTTTAAATATTGATTTTTTTTATAATCATTTAATGGATGATTTGTTAATTGATGTGGACTTCATGGTTGCATTGATTATGTAAATAGAATACTTATATACTTTCAATCCTTGTGTTGCTATTTTATATTTTGAAAATATTATATATGTATATATATTTATATATATTAAAGTCATTATATTAGAATATTGGTGTTTAGGTGAGTCAATTGATTGAATAGGTAAAATAATTAGAAAATTAGATTAATAGTTATCATGGATATTTGAGTATTATTATGTGAATGGTTTAGTAAGAAGAGTTAGGGTTTATGTAATGAGTTTTAGAAATGGTGCTATAATGTTCACCCATGAATGAATTGATTTGATTATTGCTCAATGTGGAAATGATTTTGTTCTACAGAGTAATGATGTTCGTGATTTAAGGGTTACTTGATTGAATGCTATATTGTTTATTGGGAATTGTATCAATTTTTGGAATGTATGTTGATTTTGGTTATGGTTGTAAGTGGGAGCTCATTTGTGCCTAATGGTCATTGAGAGGATTTGATCTTGAGTTTGGTTTTGTATTAAGGGGATTATGTCAGTTTTTTTGAGTTTGAAGGTCTCGCTATGATGTTAACCCTCATTCTTCTTCACTGTTGATTTGTAATTGTGGATTGTATTTTAGTCTTTTGTGATCATAGCATTGTTGCCAATTCAAAAGAAATCAATGTGTTAGTGATTTTTCAATCTTCTAGAGATTAGAGGGGAGTGTGGCTTTTCTTGCATGAGTTGGCATGGGGGTCGGGGATCAGATGAGGTTGCTTGGGTAACCTAGGATGGGCGCCAACAACCTAGGAAGATATACATTGGGTAACCCATATCAAGTTTATTGTTGGATTTCATGATGAGTCCTTGTGAAAATTTGATTCTGCATTGATTCATGCGGGTCTAAGCCTTGCACTGTGGAAATTGTTTTACTATGAAGATCTGGTGGTAGGTGTTCATGCCCCATTTTTTGTGCATGATTATATGTCTTTTCTAGTTGGTGCAAGTTGGTTTACCCTGTTGGTGACTGTGAGTTTCTTGTTGCTAGTAGGGGGAGTGGATTTCAATGGGGGCCAGCGCACAAAGTGGCATATAGGTAACTCATTGAGAGTTTCTTTAATCGATGATAACCTAATAATTAATTAGGGGGTTTGGGTAGTATCTCACTTTAATCCAAATAAGTTAGCCTCACTCATGGCTCAAGTGCTCTCTTAGGCTTGAGATGGGTGGGAAGGCCTGGAATGGTAAAGGTCAACTTCCTTGTCCTCTTGAAAGGTATGTTGATCCCGCATGAGTGAGAATGGGGACCAAGGATTGGTTGAGGTTGCTAGGGTTTAACCAGGTAGGGGGTTGGTAACCTATGAAGATCTACATTGGGTAACCCATGTTGAGCTTATGTGATGACACTCCACCCTTTAGCAACCCTATATGTTTGTTGCTTCCCTTATTGTTCTTGTACCTCTAGAAGTGGATGTTTCTTGTGTTGGATGTTTTCTTGTGTTTGTTGTTGCTATTGTTGTGATGTCTGGTTAGTCATGCTCACTTGACCGTCTTCCTTTTTTGTGGGTCCTTCTTTTCATATCCTAGCATTAGGGGTGGGCCTTAGGGTCCACATGGTCAAGTGGAATGTTCCATGCACCCCATTGGGTCCCCAACCAAGGATCAAGATGTACAGAGTTGTACCATTTGCAATGACTCCAGTGATGTACCAGAGTTGGAACCATTCTTGAGAATTTTTACCTATTTCGGTTGCATCACTATATGTTATTGGTGTATTATTCACGTTCATGTTGGGAAGCACCATTGTATTGATGTAATCCTTGAATGATGTAAATTCATATTATAAATTTAATGAATGTATTATGTGGAATTGTATTATGATCATTAATGGATGTTATCATTTAAGTATTGTTATGGTAGTATGTTCATGTTTTATATATTCTATATTTTGGTTTGAAATGTAATGTAGTCATGTAACCCCAAGGGACTTAGCTAGTTTATATATATATATATATATATATATATATATATATTTATTTATTTTATTTTTTATGGTTTCATTTCAGTTAATTAATGTTAACTTCAATTCATGTTAGTTTTACTTTTTTTAAAAAAATTGTCATAAATGTTAGATGTTTAAGTGTCCTTTGGGGTTTGTGTGGTGGGGCATTACATAGCTCAAGCTATTTTGGCATTTTTGGAATAAAAAAAAAGATCTTACCCAACATAAATGCACCCATCTGGACATGTTGGAATAGTCAATTCGATCGTATGATGAACAGAATAAAAGTTACACCACTTTGCAACTTTACACTACATACAATTGGCCTGTTTTTCCATCAATTGAAAAGTATTCACCATGGGAAAACAACTAGGAAATATCAAAAACTAAGAGAGGTTATTGTAGAGCGAACCTATGTGATCTTGTAGCATTAAACATAATTTTTCTAAGTGCCATATTTTCCAAGTAATCGCTCGCCATATTTTGTTACCCCTTTACACTTTGGTCTCTTAAGAGACTTCACTAGTACAATGTAAATTAGACTATTCTAGAATACATTTGGGTGAAAAGTAATAACTTTCATAGCATAAACTCACCCATACAGATGTTTTGGAATAGTCAATTTGGTTGTATGATAGACAGAATGAAAGTTACACCACTTTACAACTTTACAGTACATGCAACTGGCTCATTTTCCATCAACTAAAAATGCTTCGCCATGGGAAAATGACTCTGAGCTATCAAAAACCAAGAGAGGTTATTGTAGAGGGGCCCTACATGATCCTATATCCTTAGACTAAATCTTTCTAAGTGCCATGGTTTTTGATTAATTATTCATCAATTTTTTTTCCCCTTTGCACTTTGGTCTCTTAAGAGACTTCACCAGTACAATATTTCTCAGACTATTCCAACATGTTTGGGTGTGAAACAAGACTGTTTCTAGCATAAACCCACCCATTCAAATGTTTTGAAAGATTCATTTTTGTCAGAAAAAGAATAGAACGAAAGTCACACCACCTTGCAACTTTACACTACATGCATTTGACTCATCTTCCATCAAATGAAAACTAACCTCAAAGTGTTTCTAGGGAAGACTAATCTCCTTTTCATTGACGATGAAATATTATTCTTATCTTTTAATTCCTTTTCTAAGTGGTTAATGTTAGTCTTTAGTTGTTTTGCTTCAATTTCAACATGTCTAGCCATTGCTATTGTAGCTACAACTTGACCATCCACACAATTTTCATCATCTCTACTACTCTTACCTATTAACACCCCCTAGTATTCCTTTTCATGATCTTCTAACTTATTTTTCATATCTTTTAGTTTGAGCTTTAGATTAGTTTCTATGTCATCAACACTTCCTCCTTATCATCTATTTTTGGTTATATTTTCTCCATGGAAGTCTTAAGTTCAAGAATATTTTACTTCATTTGTTCAAATCCACCATGTAATTCATAATTAAAAGGCCTTCAAATTATCAAAGGTCATAGATAAAGAAAAAATCATAAAACTATTAACCAAAGAAAATGGAAAGTAACAATGGTTAAGGCCATCTGAAGTATCAAAATGACCTACTAAATTATAGGATAGATGCAAGAAGGTCGAATATAATCTAGGGCATGATGGTAGATCATTAATACTTCATACACATGTAACCTAATGCACCAAAGGTGTTATTGCTAGTATGTTCTCTTTCCCTTAAATAAATCTAAACCTAAGGGCTCTCTAAATAAAATTTAAGTTCTCCATGAAAGTCTTAAGTTCAAGAATCTTTGACTTCATTTGTTCAAATCCACCTATAGCATCATCTCTCACTTTATTTTCCTGCACAAATTATTAACAAATACAAAACCTCTTGAGGTTTTCCACTTCTCCATTTGCATTTTCCCATTTCACATATTGCATAGGAACCTTCCTTGAAACTTCTTGAGAGTAGGAAGAATCTCTTAATTTGAAACATTATCTATCTCATTCACTTTGGTCTGCTTCTTTTCAAGTGGTTTTTAGAGAAAATTCCTTTTTTATTTCATACATTCTAGTACTTGTTGCCTCCAGTTTTGCATTTTCATTTTCTCATTGCACATACTACAAACGCACCTTCCTCAACATATGAAGAGAAAATTCCTTCTTTCATTTGCATTCTACTACTTGTACCTCTAGTTATGCATTGTCATTTTCTCATTTCCTAGTTATGAATGGTGGTTAAGAATATTTGGATATGAGGTGTTTAGATATGAGAAGGGATATATTGTTGAAGGATATATGAAGTTTACTCTCAATGACCCATTTTAAGGTAAATAAGCCTAATCCTTATGAGAAATATACAAGCAAGGTAAATAAGCCCAATCCTAACAAGAAAGGTTAGATTAAATGTACTTGTATCAAGTTAGTGTTGCAATGTAGATGATTCAAAGACATAATAGAAGATTAAGTGTTGTGAAGCCAACATATATATATATATATGTGTGTGTGTGTGTGTGTGTGTGTGTGTGTGTGTGTGTGTGTGTGTGTGTGTGTGTGTGTGTGTGTGTGTGTGTGTGTGTGTGTGTATTAAGCCTTGGTAGAGATCACACATACTTGGAGTTTGGCATATGTAACTTCACAAATATTTTTGGAATTAAATTCATCACAATGATGCTTGTGAATTTTTTTTATAGAACTTCCATGTAGTTTTAGCCAATTTGAAATTCACAAATACATATCCTGAATTACATCTGTTTCTACAAACCAAAATCAATTTAATCTAGAACTATTAGTTGAAAGCTTTTAAAACTCAATAATTTAACTGTAATTATCAATGAAAAGTGATTATTTGATATTTTAACCTACATGAAATCTATAAGCAAGTAAAAAAAATCATTTTTTGAGAGAGGCTCATCCCCCTCCATGATGTTTTGATTGCATTACATGTAGTGATTCCCAACATTTTTAGAATCATATCCATATTGCAAACAAATAAAAGCATGATAATTATCATCATTAACTTCTAAAATGAAGTTTTCAAATTAGGTATAGAGAAATAGCTAAAACACAATATTTCCACTTTCTAGCATTCTAGGTGATACAAAATGATATGATAAGACCAAGATAAGGGGAACTTACTCATATTTATTGGGAATAGCCCTATAAAAGGTTTTGGATTCAGATTGGCCTCACCCAAAGCTAGTGAAATAGCAATTAGATTTACCTCTATTACGGCTTTTTGTCAAAGTCTGATTGTCATGGTGCGCATGTTGATGCTTGTTGCTACAATTTGTAGCTTACCAAAGACCACAGATGACACTTGTCATTGCTAAATTCGTCCCACTATAGAGAGGATCAAACACTAATGGAAAATAGTTATCTATATTATAATAAAGTCTAGTGTACATGTATGAGAAATTGCACCTCCCTTGGCATACATGTAAGAGAAATGTGGAAGCATGGACAAGGCATGTGAATTATTTGAAAAAAATCATCAAAGATATATGTCAAGGATTGGAATGATTGTAGGATACGCATAAAATGGAAAATGTATGGAAAATGTGGTAGCAAAGACAAGGTAATGAGTTGTTTGAAAAAATGCCTCAAAGAAATGGGGTCTCATGGTCTCATGGTGATATACATCACCATGAGACCCCATTTCTTTGAGGAATTTTTTCAAATAGCTCACTACCTTGTCATTGCTACCACATTGACAAGGTGGTGAGATCACTATCTTGTTAGTGCTACCACATTCACAAGGTGGTGAGCTCACTACCTTGTCAATGCTACTACATTGACAAGGTAGTGAGTTGTTTGAAAAAATGGCTCAAATAAATGTGGTCTCATGGTGATGTACATCACCATGAGACTACATTTCTTTGATGCATTTTTTCAAATAGCTCACTACCTTTTCATTGCTACCACATGGACAAGGTAGTGAGTTTTTTGAAAAAATGCCTCAAAGAAATGGGTTCTCCTAGTGATGTACATCACCAAGAGACATTTCTTTGAGGCATTTTTTCAAACAACTCACTACCTTATCACTGCTACCACATAGACAAGATGGTGAGATCACTACCTTGTTGATGCTACCACATTGACAAGGTGGTGAGCTGACTACATTGTCAATGCTACCACATTGAAAAGGTAGTGAGTTGTCTGAAGAAATACCTCAAAGAAATGGGGTATCCTGGTGATGTAGTGAACTGACTACTTTGTCAATGCTACCACATTGAAAAGGTAGTGAGTTGTTTGAAAAAATACTTCAAAGAAATGGGGTCTCCTGGTGATGTACATCACCAAGAGACCCCATTTCTTTGAGGCATTTTTTCAAACAACTCACTAAAGAAATAGGGTCTCTTGGTGATGTACATCACCAGGAGACCCCATTTCTTTGAGGCATTTTTTCAAACAATTCACACAAGAAATGGGGTCTCTTGATGATGTACATCACCAAGAGATCCCATTTCTTTGAGTCATTTTTTCAAACAACTCACTACCTTGTCATTCGTACCAAATTAAAAAGGTGGTGAGCTCACTACCTTGTCAATGTGGTAGCAATGACAAGTTAGTGAGATGTTTGAAAAAATGCCTCAAAGAAATGGGGTCTCTTGGTTGAAAAAATGCCTTAAAGAAATGGGGTGTCTTGGTGATGTATGACAAGGCACATGAGCTATTTGAAAAAATTCCTCAATGAGATATGTCCTCATGGACTACAATGATCACATGATATGCTAAAAATGGATTTGTTGAATAGTCTTTAGAAAATTTCAAGCAAATGCAATTTCTAGGTGTAAAACCAAATCCTAAAGAATTTTCCAACATCCCCCATGCTTATACCAAAATGGAATCCTTGGAAAGGGGTATGCACATCCATAAAAAATATTGAAAAATGATGTATTATATTACATAGTTATACCTTTTAACTACTCTCATAAATGTGTATACAAAATGTGGAAGCATACACAAGGTAGGTCAATTGTTTAACAAAATGCCTCAAAGAGATGTGGTTTAAAATGTAATTGGAAAGTGTAAAGAATTATGTAATTTAAAATGTCTCAAGAGGGGCTAAGGTTATAATGAGAAATAGACAATAATGAACATGTAATATGCATAATAACAAAATAAAAAAATTGTATTAAGCATGTATGATAAGGGATGATAAAGAAACATAATAGAATTAAGGAAAATGTAAAGAAAATGTGTAAATACTTGGCATACCTAAAAAATGGAGATTCAAATGGAGGAACTACCCAATTATGTAGTATTTTTTTCTGCTTGCATCAAAATCCTCAAAAAATTGAGTTTCTCACAAGCTTGCTTCCTTTTCAACGTTCAATTGTATATCGCTCAAATAGAATTACTAACAACAATACAAATAACCAATGCACAATGTTAAATTCCTACAATTCAATCACAATTAACATTACCACACTATGAAAATTGAGACTTGAATTGAAATATATCAAATTCAATGAGAAAAATCTATTATTTACTCCTTCATAAGTTGGAAAACCATAAAAAGGTGGTGGAATGTTCATTCAAAGGCAGTAGAATGTGAAAAATTTGCATGTGCACTTCCCAATAGCATCAAAAATATTTTCTTTGTTGGAACATGTGCATAACTAGGAGAATGACAGAGCATGTGGGAATGGATCATTTGTGTGCTAATTTTTTTACCATTTTTAGAGAAAGCCAAAACATGCTCATGTTATATTGTGAGCTCATTTTTGCTTGCTATACAAAACAATTATATCTCAACTTCTTCAAAATGTGCTTGCGTTATGAAAATGTTGATTTTCTAAAGGTTTCCTAACTCATTGTCTCATTACCCACCCCTCTCCCCCTCTATCTCTCTCACACCTATCTTTCCCCCTATGTATCTCACCCCTCTCTCCATAGGCTATAGGTCTCTCACCTCTATATCTCTCAAATGGATCTCTAGTTATTTCCCGAACCTCTCCAACTCTCTCCCTCCTCACCTATCTTTCCCTCAAGTTGTAAACTTCATTCTCTCATTTTCTTCTATCTCTCCCCTCACCTCTCTATCTCTCACCTACATCTCCCCCTCACCTCTCTACCTCTCCCCTCTCTAGGTCTCTTAGTCACTCCTTTTCTGCCTCTCCATACCTCCTTAGCCATCTATGTCTCTCACTTAACCCTAAAACCTATCCCTAAAGCTTCAACCCTCAACCCTTAAACCTTAAATCTTAAACCATATCCCTAAACCCTCAACCCTCAACACTATTCCTTAAACACTAATCCATCAATCAACCCTCAACCCTCAACCCTCAACCCTCAACCCTCAACCCTCAACCCTCAACCCTTAAACCCTAAACCCTTGACCCTTAAACCCTAAAGCCTTAAACCCTCAACCCTTATCCTCCCCTCTCCTCCCCTATCTCCCTCGCCCCCATCTCTCCTCTATCTTTCTCACCCTTCTCTCCCTAGATTTTAGGTCTCTCACTTGCATGTCTATTAAGGATCTCTTGATATTTCCCTCCCTCTCCACCTCTCTCCCTAGGATATAGGTCTCTCACCTTTATATCTCTCAGGGCTATCTAGTTATTTCCCTTCCTCTATACCTCTCCCCTCTCTAGGTCTCTCAATCACTCCTTTTCTACCCCCTCATGCCTCCTTATCCATCTAGTTCTATCTCTCCTTATCTCATTACCCACCCCTCTCCCCCCTCTATCTATCTCACCCCTATCTCCACTTATGTCTCTCACCCCTCTCTCCCTAGGTTGTAAGTCTCTCACCTCTATATCCCTCAGAGCTCAATAGTTATTTCCCTCCCTCTCCACATCTCTCCATCCTCCTTACCCCTCTTTCCCTCAAGCATTTAACCTCAACCCTCAACCCTTAAACCCTTAATAACTAAATCCTCAACCCCTAAACCCTTACTCTTTCAACCCTTAATACCCTAATCGTCATATGAAATCCCAATCTCCATTTCATGATTCCAACATAAAATAAATATTTAATATTTAATTGTCCCTAATAAATTAATATTGAAAATATAAATTAGAATGTGTCCAAAATGAAACATCAAATAAAATTATTTTCCTTATCGTGAGAAATATTGGAATGGGATATCAAGACCTTAAATTTGAATTATTTAGAAAGGGGGATGTTACATATATATATATATATATATATATATATATATATATATATATATTAAAATGGATCAAATTATAAAAACCCATAGTGCATCATAGTAGAAGTACACACTAAAGATTAGATTTATGCATTGTAAGATTGATCTAGAGCCATGGAGCTAATTGACAAACGAGTGCAAGTGTGCACAAAATTACAAATAGAATTCTTATGAAGGATATCCATTTTCTAAACCAAGGTGATTGAACTCTTAGTGGTGTTAGGTTTCATATTTTCATAGTTATGTGAGCCATAAACACATGCATTTATTTGAATTAAATTTCCTAAAATAACACCAATTAGATCCTTTAGTGGTCCTAATTATCATTTATAAAAAAAAAAGGTGGCAAAGCCACAAACTTTTATTAATGAAAAAGAGGATTAAATGAGGCATTACATAAGAATGATATGGCACAAAAAGAAAAAAAAATTCCATATTAATCATAAGAAGAAATCAAAATCATAGGAAAGACAATAGAAATGGCCCTTGAGACAACAAAATTCCCTCCATGGGTTGACGAGTGATATATTGTATTCCAAAAAGCTAGCAAAGATGGAGACTAGATAGAAAAAATTCATTTTATGAGAAGGAAGACCAAGTACCCCAGTGAGTGGGGGGGCAAGTTGAAAGAGTCGAGCCATTGAACCAGAGAATAAATGTAACCCAAAGCTAGGAAGCAATGCAAAAGAAGCCAAACCTACAAACATGAAAGGTGGAAAAAACTAGTTGTCAAAGACGATAAGAGCAAGAGACGAACTATAGAAGGAGGTAAACAAGTGTTCATATCTGAGAGAAATGAGAGAACCATGAGCTATCCTCAAGAGTATACGCCACTTTCCTCTAAAGATTCTAGATTAGTAGGAGGTGGGAAGTAAGGAATTTGTGTGTGTCCATGAGAGCATGCCTTATCAGAAACTATATAGAATCAAACAAGTCTAACAACATTTTGAAATAGTATGCCCTAGCCAAGGCTTGAGACTATGAAGGGTGCATATAAAATCATAAGAATAATCATCCATTAAACTGTTAGCCATGGTATTAAGAAGAGAAGTGATGGAATGATCAAAAATTAGAAATTGGTGGCAAATGATGCCACCCACAAGATTGGAGCCCTTTAAAATATCATAAAAATCCAAATCATTTTGTAGAATAGGAAGAGGGAAAACATGTGGAATAATGTAAGAGCCTGTGAGAAATTTCACCATTTCGCTACACCAAAGCACATCCATCAAGTTAGACACAAAATGAGAATCAACTTCATTAGGAAAAGACATAGCATGGAAATCTAACTAGTCATACCCCAAGATGGTTCGGATTGAATCTTTCACCGGCTTGCATTATAAGATGCAAGTTCACTCAAGCTTTTTAGATGAGAACGGTCTGTCATCCCTTAATTCCATATACTGTGGTGGAATATAAACTCTGAAAATATTTTGCATGATTTCTTTGATATAGCTTAAAGTGGTAGCAAAAGAAATCCAACTTCTAAAGAGAGAAGGAAGAAAACCAACCATAAATAAACCCTTCACATGAGTGGAATAGACAATTGATGTAAAGTCATTAATGCATATGAAATCTTGCTGCTTTAAAAGTAATACGAAGGGAACATCACTGGATCAAATGAAAGCTAACTCTCATACAACAAAACCAACAAGTCTCATGTGTCATTTTCCTTATCAATGTTACCAAGAAGAGTACTATTTATATTTAAACCATATCAAGGCCTTGGATTTACGGCTGTCCCAAGGAGTTAATCACATACCAAGGTGATGAAATACTGAGTAAGATTACTAACATAATTGCTTCAATCTTTCCCACCTGACATAATGTATGAGCATGTCAACTGAAATTCACACAATTCACAATGCAAAGGGTAGTCATTAGAAGTTGTAGGCATTTTAGCAACAAAAATTTGACTTGAGATGTCAATTATTCCCAAGATAGCTTCAATTTTAAATATAGCATGAATTCAAATTCCCTATCAGGCATAATAAAAAATAGGGGCATCCGAAAGGAGGCAAGCCTCTAAAAAAATTGGAGCCCTTGGGAAAGACAAATACAAATGGGATGAATACTGTATTTTGAGAGTCATAATCACCACCATCACTATCTTCCATTAATCATGCAAAAGGAGAGCTCCTATAACATAGATAATGCAAAATAGGGCTGAAAAATAAATTGATAGAACCATGCCAATTGTCTGAATGTTGATTTTTTATAATCTCACCATACACAACTATTGCAGCATTGCATCACAATAGTACAAGAACCAAGCAATTGACAATGGTAGTAAATCAATAAATGAGAAGTCATAGCTAATATCTCTGAAATTTCAAATTTAGAAATGTTGCATTATAAGTATGCCTTTCCCTAGATAAACTGTGATGTTTCTCCAATTTGGAGATAGATAAATAGTCGTTGTCCATCATATCCATTTCTTGGGAATGTATGATAGCACATATAGTACAATATTCCTAAGAAAGAGATTCATTACCGAGTTCCAACATACTAGCTATAAAAGGGAATACTTCCCTAAATACAATTAGTATGGAGGAGGGGCCCACAAGCTTTCATAAATTAAAATAAACTAATTATCATTTATTTAATCTAGGTTAATTATGACTAATTTATATGTAATTAATAAAAAATAGCTTTAACTAACTTCTAGTGAGTATTGTATATTCCTTTACATTTTTGGTGAGTCCACTTGATTTTACACCCCTTAGGATTTTACCTTAGGGTTTATACCTTCAAATATTTTTAGGGTTATAGAATGGTAAGTTCTTATTGTATTATTTTGTATATTCTTCTACGATTTATTTTCCTACTCTATTTCTTTACCATTTATTTTTAAGGTTTGTATCTTTGTGAACTTCATTTTTGTTTACCCTGTGCACCCTTGAAAAATTATTAGGGGTTGATTTTCACATTGAATAATTATTGATATTTAAAAAAATTAAATCTAAAAGTGTTTTATTGTTCTTTATTTTCACAACTTTCAGAAGCCATATTGTACTAATTATGCCATGAGCTAGACACAAGATCCTAATTGTAGTACCTTAATTTAATTGACTAATTAATTTTGGAATAATTATGGTATTTTTATATTCCATTAAATATTTTAATACTATTGGATTTTATAAATTTAACTCATGATTTGAATTAGATGGATTGTTGCATGTATTTCTCTTTTAATTGGTTAATTGATAAAAAATTGAGCATTTTAAAGATGTCACAAACAACAATAAACTCACAAATAACAAGTTTTTGACAAAAAATGGTAGTTGGGTAGAGGGAAATTTTGGCTTTCTATTTATTTTTTATTTATTTATTCAACTTTTTCATACAATAGGAACATGTGACCAAAACAATTTTTTTTTTACCAAATTTAATGAAATAAAAAATATTTTTTCATTTTTTGAGCCTTAAAATGCAGTGTGATGTCCATAGGTTCTATGACACTATGATGATAGGGCTAAGTGTTAGAGTCACTTCAATGCAGGAAGGAACATGTAAATTCATCACTTTGATACCATGTTGTTATTAGCCAATATTTTAAAGAGTGAATTGATAACTTCCCACAAGTGAACAAAATTGAGCACAATAGTATGCCTATCAATCTATGAAGAGTGTGAAAAAAATATAATAATGAGCCTTTCTTATGTAGACAAGGATGATGAGGTGAGAAATTAAGAGTGAAACTTTGACTACCCCTCCAAAGGTGCAACACTTGTGAGATCACTTGGCAAGTGTGTGAGAAATTTGCAAGTACGCATGCAATAGGTGTCTCAAATGATGAGGACATGTGTCTCAACCACATGAAGTGAGATAAAAACAAGGTAAATCCTAAGTAAACTTAAGCTAAGTGTGAATAGGTCAATCCTAAAAAGGTGATATCCTAACTAGATAGGTAAGGACATTATTTACACTAACACACATTAATGACCCAAATACAACCCTACAATCACTCTACATTTTTTTCCTACCTAGAAACTATTATTCACTATGAAAGAACATATTCATGTGTGTTTCTACAGACAAAAAAGGTAGAAGACAACTATAATGTAATTAATGTAGCAGATATTTTTTTATAACTATTCAAACCATTTGTGTAGGCTCTTTCTTGGTCAACACATTAAGATCTTCTACACCATTACTATAAAAAATTTACATACCAATGACATGATTCCCCACACTCCTATGGTACACTCAAACACATCTTATAGTGTGATTTTTGATGTGTTTTACAAGGAAACAATGCTCAATAGTTATGGGTGTTTTTTGTAACATGCTAGTGGATGGATATGTGAGATTTAAGGGTGTTTTCATGTCCTCTCTTGTTGGTCAATATTTACAAGGAATATTTGAGCACAATTGTATTAGTAAAAAAATGATGGAAAGAAAAAACAATATAAGAACATAGAAAAGATAAAACTTATGTAGTGAAATGCTAGGGTTTACAATTTTATAGAGTGGGTATAGCATTTAATACTGTAACAATTTGGGTTTATCCCAAACTTGTAAAATTTGAATATTTTTTACCTTTCAAGAGTGGATGATTAAATGCAAGATTAACACTGGTTGAGTCATTTTGTGTGTATCTCATGCCTTTCTATATTTTTGCTATTTAGTGGGTCAACTCAATGAGTATAAAATCATTGTGAAGGTTTTGCAAGACATCATTTTAGAACAAAAAATGAAATGCATGGCTGTGCTAATGGATTATTAAAAAATGTATATATTCTACGATTTATTATTTTTATAAATGTATGGTTCCTTGTGCATTTTGAAAGATAAGTCTTTTTGTGATATCTTGATTAAGGTATCATCTTTAATTACAATTATTATTGTTTTGTATCAAATTAAAGACTATCTTTCCCAACTAGATAAAGGCACTAGCTGATACTAGTCCTATTTATCCATGATCATAACATACAAAAATAAATTAAAGTTAAACATCATTTTAATTTTTGTTGTAAGTAATTTTATTTACTACCACATCTGATTGTGTATGAAAACGAAAGGGATTATTGTAAAACAAAATCATAGAAATTGATACATATGATATATATTGTACTAATGGAAAATGTATCCCTCTACATTTTCTCACTTATTTGGGCCCTCCCTATTAAATTGAGCTTAATGTTTCCTTGATTTAGTGTTGTAATGTGTTTAACACATTCACATTAAGTCTTGGGCCCTTGTAAACTAAGTGGACCTAGTTGTGCCTTATTTAGGGTGTTGTAAAGTGTACCTTTACAATTTCACACTAATGTAGGGTTTTATTAATTAATTGGGCTTCTTTATGATTTAATTGGCCTTATTTTGCATCCACAAGCCTTATTTAATGCATCTTTCCAAGATTAATCTCATTTATCAACATCCAATCATAATTCATGTGTTTTTGGATTGTATGGCCTAGATTTAATGATATAGGACTCATACAACACCTTGGGTGTATGGGTCCCACCTAGGTTTCGAGGCCTCGATTTGGATTTCACATGAATCTAAGCCTTTATTGAAAAATGTGTCCCAAGCTTAGCCTAATGGGACTCATATGCCACAAATAGTGTATGAGTTTCATTTAGCTTAGACCTAAATTAAATTCAAATTCTTGGTGGGATTTTATTCTTTAATGTCAGCTTGTAGTGTTGTAATTTCGGGAAATTGGGCATAAACAAGTATAAATATAAGGTCATTTCACATATTTTCTCTTAAGCTTTCAAGTATTCATGCAATATAGCAAAATTGTGATCAAGAGCACTTACAAGGGTTTACAAGAGAATTCAAGAGCATTCAAGAGTGATTATCAAGCATTTTGGAGCATTATTCAAGTATCAATCATCATGTCAGAGTCATCATGCATCATGCTTTTTTTGAGCTAACATTTGTGATGTATGGTTTTATGATTCAAGCAAGCATTCAATTGAAGATATATAACATTCAAGCAAGATTAAAGATCCACATTCATGCTATCCATATCATACATGTTTGTAACATCTTATTCAAGAGTTTAGTGAGTTGCAACATCACATATTTGTTCATTCATCATTCCTCCTTTTTATTCCATTTCATTTCAAGGTTTGATTACCAAAATAGGGTTTGACCAAGGAAAACCCCTTTCTACTAACAAAACATTTTTTCCTTCTCTTTAATATGTGATTTGTAGATCTAGGTTGTAGATACATTGAAGAGAAAGAATGGAAGAAGTTGTCAAGTTTGTAAAGTTGTTGGTGCAGGAGCATCCAATACACACAATTTCAAAAATTCATCCTTTGAAGGAAGACATTAGGATAGTAGAGGTATTTGAGTTATTTCATGTTAAATAAGGAATTTGAGCCCTTTATTGACGTAATTTGGGTCTTTAATGTTAGTTAGTTAAAAAAATGCACAAGGGTGCATAATAATGTGTTTATTGTCAACAAATTGTCAAAAAAAAGCAAAATGAAGCAATGTAAGGGTCTAGGTGGTTGAATGGTTAGTTTTAGGCATTCCTTGAGTAGTTTTGGATTGAAAAATGTTTATAAGGCCTCTTGAGGGATCGTGCAAAGGTTGTTGAATCATTCTTGAAGGAAGAAATCAATAAAAAGCTTAATTTTTAGTAAATTTTTGTGTTTTCCTCTCTTTTCAGCCTATTACGGTCTGTACACCAGGGTTGTGTTCATTTATGGTTTGAATACTCTTTAATATGATGTGTTACCTATTTTGAATCCTTCCCTATAGAGCAACATTGAGTTTTGAGAGGAAAGGAGGCTGGTTCT
Organism: Sequoia sempervirens; assembly: GCA_007258455.2. Taxonomy (NCBI): domain Eukaryota; kingdom Viridiplantae; phylum Streptophyta; class Pinopsida; order Cupressales; family Cupressaceae; genus Sequoia; species Sequoia sempervirens. The sequence continues at coordinate 27,753,458 of VDFB02047230.1, read as the reverse complement.
TGTGGACTAGTTATATAACAGGGTATAGGGGTTTGAGAGCCAAAATGAGCCATAGAGGCCATTCCACCCTTCTATGATTACTGCACCTAGGTGGAATGGGCCTTTCTAGTCTAGAAATAGTGCTAGGTAAGTTGGTTTAAGTCTTAGAGAGTCTTTGAGGGTGAAATCCACGTTGTCCCTATAAGAAGTCAAGTTTTGTGCATAGCTAGGGTATGTGATTTTGAGTTTTGTAAAGAGAATAGGTTGGAGGTTGTTTTTTTTGTTTTCTTGGGCTTATTTGGATGTGATTGAATATTTTTAGAGGTTGAGGAAGGTCTAGTCTGAGTAGAAGGTTGAAAACCCTATTGGAAGAGGATGAAAAAGAGTGAAAGTTGGTTGCTTTACAAAGGAAGTATATGCAAGACATGCGGGAACTCTGATGTAATGGTTTTTTAAGCATGTACAAGAAAATTAATGAAGGATTCAAGTGGTTTTAGGTTGGTGGGTGTCCTAGACATGGGAAAATCAATAAGCCCTAGGGAAATGGTGAAAACAGGAGGGTTTTAGCATTGGAGGCTTGTTTGAGCATTTAGGGTCATGAGACCTTGAAGATAATGGTTTGGGAACTTGAATGAAGGATTTTTTTGGGTTAGGAAGTCCGGGGTGGAGATCTAGAGGTAGACCCTTTGGAAAAATAGCCTAATTTGAGGCCTAAAACGGTCAAAAACCTAAATTTGAGATATTCAGTCTGAAGGAGTTGATGAACTCAAAATATGCTCATAATTGGAATATTATGATGTATTTTTAATACCCTTACTCTTATTGCTGATAGTTGTTTTAACTCTTTGATTAAAGACTTTTTATCTAAAATTGGGTAGAATCCTATAGCCACACATTCCTATATTCCTGCAGCTTGACATCTCTACGTGTTTATATTAATTACCCTGTTTGATCTCCCAAATGACTGATATAATGCATGTGGTTTTTGAATGATGAAATAGATTTAATGTGTGATTAATGAATGTGTATCGTGTTGTTTCCATGCATGCTTTCTTTCGCTTCTGTCACCTTGTGTATCGCAGGTTGCTAAAGGAAGCATGAATGAGTCAAATGCAATAGATCTCGGCCCTGCAGTAAAGTTCATTTCCAGCATGGCGTCGAGGAAGTTGTTCTAGTGAAGACTCTCTGACCAAGTCGTTGGGAAGAAATCTAAATGATCATTATTCTTGGAAGAGTGGAATGCTAAATTCTCTTTGAATCGTGTTGAACAGTTGTGCCTTCATGAGAAGTATGTTCCTCGATTTCAAAATGCATTCATGTCCATGTCTTTCTCTGATAGAGTTAGGTAGTTAGTTGTTTTTCTGATATAAATAAGTTCTCCTCCTACACGAGAGAAGAACAAAGTGTGTTAGAGTTAGTATTATAATAAGAAACAATATTCTTGTGTTAGTTTTCTTATAAGCAGAATATTTAATGTATTAGATTCCAAGTTTATGAATAAAAGTTGATGGAGTTCTGAATTTAATTCTTTCATAAGCTTGTTGATGCTTGTTGAGGGGGGCCACTTAGTAAGTATTTGTAGTTAGTTTTTTATTTCCTATTGATTATAAGTTAGATTTCATTCTTGAAAGTTTCAGTGCAAAATCAGTCTTATATTGTTCCTACAACATCGAGAATCCATCCCTGTGTTTGTTCCTGTAGCATAAGGATAGTTCATAGTTTGTTTCTTAGTTATAGTTGTCATGATTTATTCTTTGATTAAGTTAAGAAGACTTTACATTGCATTCTTGTAGCATGAGTAGAATTCCTTCCACGCATTTATTTCTAGTAAATTGTGACTAGAACTGGTTCTTAGTGCACATACAGTGCTGCTCCATTTCAAGTATACATTCTGTGGTTTGACAATGTAAATGAATGACCATAAGAAGATGTTAGTCGCCTGCTAGAATGTCCAATTCCCAGGTTAGGATTTTCTGTGACTAGTATATCCTTTTGTGGAATCGACCATTTTTGGCGCCATTTTTGGGGATGGTGTCAAGATAAGAACCTGCTATAGTCATTATTAGTAGTAGTTTACTCTGTTATTCAAGAATTTTCAAAATTCCTTCAATATATGGTTAATTCTATTGCATGCATAGAAGAAGAGACTCTCTGGGAAGATTCATCCCTAACCTTCCATTCATTGATAATAATCCTGAACCAGCTTATAATCTATTTGAGGAAGGAGGAGACCAAGATATCAATCCATTTGTTGAAAACATGTTTGTTGAATTGCTATTTTCCCCAGTTGACGGAGAACCTCAAGAAAATCCATTTGCTTTGATACTCAATCAAGCAAATATGGCATGTAATCCACCTAATCAAACTCTTGCTTTTGAATTCCCCATCATTGCTCAACAAGATAATGAAAACCTTAAAAATATTCCTTCTTCATTACTTCCCAAGTTCTATGGACTAGTTACAGAGGACCCAAAAACCTTCTTGTTTGAGTTTGACATCCTCTGTCGCAACTATGATTACACTTCAGATGCTCATAGGTTGAAGTTGTTTCCTGCTACCTTGAAGGAGGGAGCTCTCAGATGGTTTATGAGTTTGGGAAGGGGTGTTGTTGATAGTTGGGCAGCCATGCAAACAAAATTTCTTGAAAAATACAAGGAATATTGTAAGAGTGGTAGTAAGCATGATGATATATTCAGAATTCAACAAAAGGAGGATGAAAGCTTGGAAGACTATATCTCAAGATTCTTGTTTTCACTAAAACAGAATTCAGACCATACTCTCAATGAAGAATCTTAGAAACTAACTTTTCTAAGGGGAATCAATGATACTTGTATAGATTCCCTGGACCTAATGGGGGGAGGAGATATAACCCAAGTGTCTTGGGATGATATCAAGAAAATATGTCTCAACTACTCTCGAGCAAATGTTAAGAAGGGAAAAGGTTATCAAGCCACAGTGGGAAAGTCTTCTTCTAATGGATTTTCACAGATGGAGATCACAAATTTGATGTATGATTTCAAGCAGGACATCATAAACATGGCTACATAATTGGATACTATGCAAGCTCAAAAGAAACATGAGGAAGTTGAAGCAATCTTGGTTGAGTTTTGTCCACATTGTAGACAGAAGAAACATGACTGCAGATGTAAGATGGTGGCTAACCTAGAGGCTAAGCAATTACCCACTGATTTTAAAATGATAGAAGGTGATGATGACCAAGTATTCTTTGTTGCACAAAGGCGACCATGGACTCAAAGACAAGGTATGCCTCAAGACCCTTTGAATTTTGGTAATCCTTATTCTAATTACAACAACCAATGACAACCTATATATGGCCCACCACCATCATGGAATACTTCTCAACCACACTGGCCTAACTATCAGAGTCCACAATGGCAATATCCTCAAGGAGGTTGGCAGCAGCCATAAGGACAATGGACTCCACCTCTAGGTAACTAGTAATAGAATCCTCAATGGAGAGGCTCTCAGCAATGGTAGAACCAATCCCCTGGATTCCTACAGCTTCAGCAGCTACAACCTCTGGCCCTCATGCCACCTCCTGTAGCACCTGCAGCAAATACTGGCCCTCCAAAACAAATGCCTATGCCTGCTCAACCATTGCCAAATCCTAATAATAAGTAGCAACAACAACATCAACCTATGTATTCTACAGAAGCCAATAAGTATCCAGCTTATGCCCTAAATATTAATGATATCCACCTTAGGTCTGGAACTACTCTTCCTGCTCCATAGCCGCCTATAATTACAGAGATTCCAGACTATGCCTTTGAACAACTTACTAATCCTGTAGAACATATACCTGTACCAGATACTATCTCTAAGGAACCTGTAGAGATTGCAAATTACTACATTCAAGTCTATGGAAGATCCTACCTTTGATATTTTGGATCAGCTAAAGAATGTACACATTCAAATTCCCCTTTTTCAAGCCATTAAAGATGTCCCAATTTATGTAAAATCCATTAAGGAGGCCTATTTAAAGAAACTAGGAAGAAAGAAAAAGGATCCCCAAACTATCCATGTTCTAGGACAGTTGGCAGATATTATGTTAGGGAAGGTAGTCATTCCAAAATATACTGACCCTAGAAGTCCTGTGGTAAAAATAAATATTAATGGCCAGATAGTAAATAATGTTTTGATTGACCTTGGTGTAGCCATTAATGTAATGACCAAGCACACCATGGAGTGTTTGAATATCCCAAACATTAAGTCTACAACTATCATCCTGCAGCTTGCTGATAGTTCCACAGTAACACCTGATGGAGTGGTAGAAGATGTCATTGTCACCCTTGAGTCTTGGGAATACCCAACAGATTTCACCATATTGTCCACTAAGGAAACTTTGGGAGGATATCCTATCATCCTAGGTAAACCATGGTTAGCTACAACTGATGCTCTTATAGGATGTCGTTTAGGAGACATGACAATTTTTTATGGTCAGTCAAGAAAGAAATTGGCTTATATCCACTTGCACAGCCTCTGCCAAACTTGTCTCAACCAATTTGGCCAGATTTAGGAGAGGAAACTGAATAATTCAATTCATTGGCTCAGTTAATGATGTTGCAAACTAATCCATTTTCCCAGCTTCATAGTGAGGATGGCCTGTTTTTACACATTTTGTAGTTCAACTCTGATCTGAGTAGCTCATCTGTTCGAGATAGTTGTCTTCAATAGTGTTTCCTGCAGCAACTGAATCCTGAGAGCCATCACAATTTTCTTCTATATGACATATAGACACCACCTTTATCAGCAACCTCCATAAATGATCTTACCAAGTAGGTAGAAGTGTCTCCAGGCCGTTGTCTAAACATGAATAATAAGCTGCCTCAATCTCAACAAACTGCCCTAATCACAATGTTGCAAGATCAACACAAAGCTTTTGCATGGGACTATGGGGATATGAAGGGAATAGATCCTCAACTCTGTACTCATAGGATCTACATTAAGGAAGACTATTCACCTATTAGGCAATCTCAAAGAAGAATAAACCTGGCACTCAGGGAAATAGTTAAACAAGAGCTCCAAAAATTGCTTGATGTTGGTTTTATCTATCATATTTCAAACAGTCAATGGGTATCCCCATTGGTGATTGTTCCTAAAAAAGGTGGAAAATGGAGATTGTGTGTCGACTACAGGGAGCTTAACACATCAACTAAAAAGGATCATTTTCCACTACCATTTGTTGATCAAGTGCTAGACTCATTATCTGGTAAAAAGTATTTCTCCTTTCTGGATGGATATAGTGGGTATAATCAAAATAGAATTTCCCCTAAGGATCAGGACAAAACAATTTTTACCAGTCCATGGGGCACTTTTGTCTACTTTGTCTTACCTTTTGGCCTGTGTAATGCACCTACAACATTTCAAAGGGCAGTGATAAGTAGTTTTGTTGAAATTTCTCATGATTCTATGGAGATCTACATGGATGACTTCACCACTTATGGAGCTACTTATGAAGAAGCATTAGAAAACTTAGAGAAAGTGTTGAAAAGATGTAAGGAGCATAATTTTTCTTTGAATAGTGAGAAGTGTTTTATGATGATGCAAGAGGGAATTGTTCTAGGCCATCATATCTCTCAAGCAGGAATTCAAGTTGATCTTGCAAAAATAGAAGTTATTCTAACTTTTCCAACACCTATGAAACAAAAGGATGTCAGAAGTTTCCTAGGACATGCTGGATATTATAGAAGATTTATCAAAGATTTCAACAAAATAGTCAGTCCATTATATGCCTTATTGACTAAGGATTCTAAATTTAACTGGACTGAGGTCTGTGACAAATCTTTCTTGCAGCTTAAGAACTTACTTAGACACCTGTTCTTCAAGGACCAAAGTGGAGTCTACCCTTTCATATACACACAGATGCTTATGACTATGCCATAGGGGCAGTTTTAGGACAGAAAGAGAATTCCATAGAGCATGCCATATATTTCATTAGCAAAAACCTTCAAGGCCCTGAATTAAACTATACTGTTACAGAGAAAGAATTGCTAGCAGTTGTGTATGTCTTGAACAAGTTTTGACATTATGTCACTAGTTACCAAATATTTGTCCATACAGATCATGCAGCAATAAGGTACCTCATGAATAAGCCTGTCATATCTAGCAGATTAGTAAGATGACTTCTATTTTGCAATAATTTGATATCACAGTCATTGATAAGCCAGGTCGGGCTAATGTGGTGGCTAATTTCTTGTTCAAACTTCAAACAACAACATCTACCACCCCTGAGGTACTTGATGATAGCTTCCCTGATGAACATCTATTTTCCATTGCTGCTCAAACTCCATGGTATACAGATATTGCAAATTATTTAGCAACCAATAAGATCCTAGCCCACTTCTCACCAAAGGAAAGACAATTGTTGGTAGAGAAAAGTTTTAACTTTTCATGGATTGCAGACTATTTATTTTACACAGGACCTGACCAAGTAATGAGAAGGTGTGTTAGGGAAGATGAGACCTATGAAATTTTGCATGCCTATCATGATGAGCCATGTGGGGGCCACTTTGCGGCTAAGAGAACATCTATGAAAGTCCTCACTACAGGGTACTATTGGCCCACATTACACAAAGATGTTGCAGCCTACACCAAAAAATGTGACAGATGTCAATGCATGGGGAGACCAACAAGGTCTGATGAAACGCCTCTGTACCCTCAAGTGGTAGTCAGTCCCTTTGACAAGTGGGCATGGATTTTGTTGGGCCAATTAATCCTCCATCTAATGGAAAATCATACATTTTAGTTTGCATTGATTATGTAACCAAGTGGGTAGAAGTGAAAGCAATGACAAATGCCCATGACAATAAAGTTGAGTTCCTGTATGAACAGATTTTTACTTGGTTTGGAGTTCCAAGGGAACTTGTTACTGATCAATGAGCTAAGTTTACATCAAACTTAATCACTATATTAATGAATGATTACAAGATCAAGAACATAAATTCTAGCCCCTATCACCCTCAAGCCAATGGTCAGGCAGAGGTTACCAATAGAGAAATTGAGGCAATCTTTACTAAGACAGTACAATTACACAAGAAGGATTGGAGCAGTCACCTTCCCAAAGCAGTCTGGGCCTATAGGACAACATGGAAAACAACTAGAAGGTTTACTCCTTTTGAGTTACTCTATGGAAAAACTACCATGTTACTAATAGAATTTGAACATAAGACCTTAAGGACTGCTCTCCAGCTTAACATTGATATTTCAAAAGCTCAAAAGGAATGCCTCCTGCAGTTGAATGTATTGGATGAGATGAGGAAAGTTTCCTTGCAGCATACTGAAGCTACCCAGCAGCAAAGAAAAAAATGACACGACCGCCATATCAGAACTAAGCAATTCTCTGTCGGTGATTGGGCATTGCTCTATGAATCCAAGTACAAGGAAAATCAAGGTAAACTCACCACAAGATGGCTTGGTCCTTATGAAATAGAACATGTATTTGATAATGGTTCAGTTCAATTAGCTACAATAGATCTTGTTTGATTCAAGCTATTAGTTAATGGACACCGTCTTAGGTTGTATCATAAGCCAACATCCAAAGAAGAATTTATGAAGTAGTTTGTTTTGGATGTGACCACTGATCTTCCTGCAGCAAAAGGCTTCGACCTTTCTCCTGCAGCATCTCTTTAAAATTCTATGTTGCATGCCCATAATAAAGGTTTCCTTTTTAAGGAAGCCACTTTTTCCGCTTTTCATCCATCACCACCACTCATTTCCTCTTCTTCCACATCATCCATCCATGTCATCCATTCTACCATACCGCCCTCATTTATGATTTCGCTTCTAGCTGTCATTTCATGCTGACACTGTAATCTTTCCTAGCATGCATGAGTACTTATTACAAGGTACGCAATATCTTTTATTGTCACATCGTTTATCTATTTCATTTATTCATTAATTTCTATGTACATATCAGTCATTATTGCCTGATCTTCGCCTATCCTTTCGTACATGTGTGGACACATGTAAAATTTTAAGTAGGGGGTGGGATAATCCATTTCAAACTTTTTCTTAGGCCGCTAACACAACTGTTTGGATATTTCTATTTTCTTGTACTTTCCAAATATGACTGCGTGTTTCCATCTTAAAAAACAATTAACTGCTTGATTGAAGTAGTTTTTAAAAATCATTTCATTTAATTATCTTTCGATTCATTCTTGGAAAAGTAGAGAAAAGTGACGGCAGGATAGAAAGAAGCAGAGCAGAAAAAGTAAAAAAAATAATAATTTTTAAAAAACGTTTGAGTTTTAGGAATCTCAGTTGATAAAATTTGTGAATATGGGTTGCCAATTGGTAAGACATGAGCCTGTAGCTCATGAGCTCTTGATGCAAAATCCTCAAATGGTTCAGGCATTCAGCAATTGTGGTTGGCTGAATTATTTTCTAAGGTTAGATTCCTTTAATGAGGAAGCTGCAAGTGAGTTTTTAAGAACTCTTTTAGAGGGAGAAGCTATAGTGTGGGGTTTGACAATGGTCATTACAGAAGAATGGATTGCAGAAGTAACTGGGCTTCCGGTGGTAGGAGAGAATTTTTCTTCAGATGTTGTCTCTGCTAGGGCAGAATTTACAGTACCAACATATGGACCCTTGGAGGTTTCAAAACAAGGATGCAAACGAGTGTCACTACCTCCTCCATACCTAGAATATGTATCCTTCGTAATTAGGTACTTGACTTGTGAGGGACGTTCTTCCTATTTACATTCCTATCATTTTAAATTATTGAGTCATATGAGGCACGGGTTAGTTGTCAATGTCCCACATTTTTTGTTAAACCTTTTGAAACAATGTGCCCATGAAACCTAGAGGGGTAGGGACAACTTTGTCGCCCATCACGCCCTCATTAAACTCCTGATTGAGCATTCCCTAAGGGATGTATCACCCCTTTCCCAGAAAGAATTTGTTGCCCAAAAGAGTCAGCAACTTCCAGAAGCTCCTAGAGCACTCCCTGTACAACCCAAGAAAAAGAAAAAGAGAACAAAATCTGCAAGTAGGGAAGCAGAGCAAGAATCATTTGCTCCTGTAGCACCTCGTCCTGCAGCCTCCACACCAAAGCCCTCTACCTGAGTACAAACTAGGTCTGCTGTTAGAAAAGAAAAAGGGAAAACGAAGGTAGGAGAGTCATCTAGGGTAGAACAAACCCTAGAATCTGGCCCTCATGCTCAAAAGCGAAAACGTTCTACTCCCCTCTTTCCTACAGTACCCTCCCCTGTAGTAGTTTCTCCTACAGCAATGCCAACTTCCATTGTAGTTTCGTCATCATCTTCCCCTGCTGCGTCTGAATCCTCTAGGCAGGATAGAAAAAGGAAAGCTACGAAAGTATCTTCTACAACATTTCCAAAAAGAGCTTCATCAAGAAAACAATGGAGAGTTACCTCAGCCCCTGCTCAACTTGAAATTATAGCAATTTCTGAAGAATTCAGTCGTGGTGTTTCTCAGGATGTATCTGAGAATGTTGAACAAAGTCCATTTTTTATTCTTGAGGAAGCACAACATCGTAATAATGAAAGGGGATGCCAAGTCTTAATGACTTGGCTAAAGCAGCTAGGAAAATTTTAGAGGAAGTACAATCTCCTCCTGCACAACAATAGGAATTAATCCTGCAGCAAGAGGAAGAACAACCTGAACAATTAGAAGTGCCCAATGAAACCTCATTACCCCCTGCAACTTGTCAATCAATGGTTGTTTATAAAAAGACATTGTTGATTGAATTTTTGGAATACCTTAGGACCACATGGAGGCCAGTCACATTTCAAACCCTGAGTTTCCACCATTTAGGCAAGACTGAAATTCAACAAAGTCTTTGGGAAGAAGAGAAGAAGAAATTGAAAAGAGAAATTGAAAGATAAAAGGAAATCCAGGAACTGAAAGAGAAAATGGATGAAATGATGAAGGTAACTAGAAAAATCATGGAATGTAGACCACCGCCTAGGGTATATGCTATGTGCCTAAAAGAGAAATTTCTTTGGTTTCAATTAATGAGAATTTCAAGGAATTTATATCCTGTTATTCATACAGCCAAAGAATTTTATGATGCATACCAAGTAGCCCCTGGTTGGCTGAAGAATTCTTTATGTGAATTTTATTTGCATGGTTTGATAATTCCCTCTGAAATAGAGTGGAATCCACTTCTTTACATTGGTGATATTCATTTGAGGTCACTCATGTCTTGGGCGACCAATGAAACTAATTATGGCAGACAACTAGAGGCCTATGAAGAGGCTGAAAGGAATGAACCTCTCTTACTACGACCTGAAAGCTCAGATCCCTACAAAATGCTGAAAACTTGGCTTACTGTTGCGTATGGGTTCAATGATCAAACAGAAAGAATAAAAATATTTGATATTAGGAAGCAAGTGTATGAAGAATTCAAAGGCCAACCATATCTGTTTTGGAAGATTTCATCTTCCAAAATTGAGACAAGATGGGAGAAATTGACTGTTGGTCTGAAGAAATATGAGCCTCATAGCCCTCTAAACTTTAAAGCAGCCCTCAGAAGGATAGAGAAGTACATGTAGCTTGGTCTTCAGAAGAGGTTTGAGTTATGGTTACCAATAACATTTTGACCTCCGGTTTTTATGTGGCAACTTTATCCTTATCAAGTTATAGATGTCAATGAGGATACAAAAACGTGCAGATATGAGAGATGGAAAAATTTCAGGGGTTTCTACTATAAATTTGGAACTTCACTACAAGGCCATGCTACTCCTACGGATTTCAGAGAGACAACCAGGAAGCTTAATACTAGAGGACCATCATTAGGATAAGTAGGGGACAAATGATGAGCTCAAAATATGCTCATAATTGGAATATTATGATGTATTTTTAATACCCTTACTCTTATTGTTGATAGTTGTTTTAACTCTTTGATTAAAGACTATCTATCTAAAATTGGGTAGAATCTTGTAGCCACACATTCCTATATTCCTGCAGCTTGATATCTCTATGTGTCTATATTAATTACCCTATTTGATCTCCTGAATGACTGATATAATGCATGTGGTTTTTGAATGATGAAATAGATTTATTGTGTGATTAATGAATGTGTATTGTGTTGTTTCCATGCATGATTTCTTTTGCTTTTGTCACCTTGTGTATCGCAAGTTGTTGAAGGAAGCATGAATGAGTCAAGCGCAACAGATCTCGGCCCTGCAGTAAAGTCCATTTCCAGCACAACGTCGAGGAAGTTGTTCCAGCAAAGACTCTTTGACCAGGGCATTGGCAAGAAATCTAAATGATCATGATTCTTGGAAGAGTGGAATGCTAAATTCTCTTTCAATCTTGTTGAACAGTTATGCCTTCATGAGAAGTTTGTTCCTCGATTTTAGGATGCATTCATGTCCACGTCTTTCTTTGATAGAGTTAGGTAGTTAGTTGTTTTTCTGATATAAATAAGTTCTCCTCCTGCACGAGAGAAGAACAGAGTGTGTTAGAGTTAGTAGTATAATAAGAAACAGTATTCTTGTGTTAGTTTTCTTATAAGCAGAATAATCAATGTATTAGATTCCAAGTTTATGAATAAAAGTTGATGGAGTTCTGAGTTTAATTCTTGCATAAGCTTGTTGATGCTTGTTGAGGGGGCCCACTTAGTAAGTATCTATAGTTAGTTGTCTATTTCTTGTTGATTATAAGTTAGATTTCATTCTTGAAAGTTTTAGTGCAAACTCAGTCTTCTATTGTTCCTACAGCATCAGGAATCCATCCTTGTGTTTGTTCCTACAGCATAAGGCCAGTTCATAGTTTGTTTCTTAGTTATAGTTGTCATGATTTATGCTTTGATTAAGTTAAGAAGACTTTACATTACATTCCTTTAGCATGAGTAGAATTCCTTCCACGCATTTATTTCTGGTAAATTGTGACTGGAACTTGTTCTTAGTGCACATACAATGCCGCTCCATTTCAAGTATACGTTCCCTGGTTTGACAATGTAAATGAATGACCATAAGATCTTAGTTGCTTGCTGGAATGTTCAATTCCCAGGTTAGGATTTGTCGTGACTAGTATATCCTTTTGTGGAATCGGCCAGGAGTTGTGCTTGGTTTTCTAACATGTTGTATACCACTGAAATGGGTATCCGAATCCAAGATTGGTTTCCTGGGTGTTTTGGAAAATTCTACTCAAAAGTTTGAAAACCAAGGTTCCCACTGCTACAAGGGAAACTAGTGTGCAAAGTGGTGATTTCTGTGAAGTTCAATAAATCTGTTTTGGTGGTTGTTTGAGGATCTTTCAATTATCATTTTATGAATGCTGAGAACCTTAATAAGGTCTTGGGAGGTTTTTTTTCCTATTTTGCAAACTTGAGTGATTGGAGAACTTGAGGGTGAGTTGATGCCTATTAGGCTAAATGCATGGTAAAGAAGAGTCCTTTTGTTTCAAAATTGACATTTTCCACTATTGTGAATGAACTCCACCTTGGCTCTGCATCATAGTGGTATCAGAGCAAGGAAGTAGATCTCTTAAAGATTGCAGGAGAAGCATTTGAAGGTACAAGACATTATGGCCATTAGAAGGTTGGATGAGAAAGAAGAACAAATGAGGAATGCTCTTTTATAGACTAGATGCAAATGCAAAGGTAAGGTATGTAAGGTACTGATTGATTTAGATTCATTGGATGATTTTGTTTTGGAGGAAATGGTTGAGAAGTTACATTTGACTAGATTAATCCATGAATCACCTTACAAGGCATATTGGGTAAATAGTAATCAGCATGTTGTGGTTAGAGAGCAAGCATTTGTAGATTTTCAAATTGGTCCTTACAAAGATGTTGTACTATGTGATATTATGCCTATAAGAGATATTCACATGATACTTGGTAGAGTTTGGCAATATGATAGGTTTGCTATACATGATGGAAGACTTAATGTGTATGAATTTGAAAAGGATGGGAAAAGGTATACCTTGAGTTTTTTGAAGGATGAAGAGACACAAAAGAGGATAGGTAGATGTGGAAAAAGAGAGTTGCTAGAGCAAAAGGAACAAGGGAACTAGGAAGAGACAAAAGGGCATAGTCTTGATGCAATGGAGAAAGAAAAGCACCATGAAGAAGTATTGAGGAAGACAAAGCAGCTTGAGGACAAAAAGGAAATAAAGATAATAAAGGATAGAGATAAGAAGACTTTGAGGGAACAATATGAGGATAGAAAGTTTGATGAAGACAAAGGCAAGACAGAGGTTTTGTAGTTGCAAGAGGATAAGGTAAAGGCAACAAAGGATAGGTCTGTGATAGAGATTTGTGAGAAGAGAACACTTGGGACAAAGATCCCTAAAAAGGAAGAGAATAAAAGTGTAAGAAAGTCAACAATGGAGAAGCAAGGAAGGCCTAGTGGGGTCTATAAAGGTGAAAGGAAATGTCTACTGAAAGGACAGAGTAAAGAGAAGCAACAAAAGCCTGATAATAGAAGGGATGAGTTGCAACAGATGTGTGTGAGGAGAAAAGATGCAAAGTTTGATGTTGTAGAGAACTGGAAGGCTGATAGTATGAAAAAAGAGAATGTGGATATAGTCAGGACAAGTGAGCAGGTTGGTAAAGCCATGAAAGGCTTGAGGATGGTGAGAAGATCATCATTGGGGTAGTGGAGTGTCCCTTAACAACAAATGAAAGTGATAAGGGGGATGAGATTGTGAACACAATAGACTACATATCAGAGGATATAGAGGTAAATGAAGTATAGATATTGATGCACAAACTAATGTTAGAAGAACTTGAAGATACAAAGAAGATGAAAGAAGAAGATGTCTTTGAAGATGCTAGTGAGGAGTTCATGGATGAAGAACAAGATAGGGAAGACGAACAAACAGTGAGTCAAAAATAATTGCAAATGATAGTAAGTGAGATTGTAGAAGAGTGTTTGGATGATGAGCAAGTTACAGTCACCTTGAATGGTGAAGGAGTTGAACAAAAATGGATGAGTGAGATTTTAGTGTTGAGAGAAACTAATGAGAAGGAGTTGATGGTGAATGGACTAGTGAAGGATAGAGAAAAAAGAATTTGGGAAGTCTCCAATTGTGATGGAGAAGACAATAGAGTATATGGATTGGTCAATGGTTGTGTGGCAAATGTATGCTACTGTGGAGTTGGTTTTGAGCATGGGAAAGTTGAGGAAGATTGTGAAAAAAGGAGTTTGAGGGCAGAGGATGAAGGGAGTTTTATGTTGCCTCCTTGTGTTGATAGTTTTTCTGATAAGAGACAAGCCTAAAATCAAGATGAAAGGTGAAGAGCAAAGTGTAGTGTTGAATAAGCATGTTGAACATGTTGAGAGCAATTGGTTGAGGTGTGTAAGTGCAGGATTGAGTTTGATAGTGGTGGTTCAAGGAAACAATGCGAGAAAAATAATGATGAACATGGACAAAACTAAGACAAAGGTAAAAATGAAGCATCTACAAGGAGTATCAAAGTATAGGGATCCAAATTTGTTGTAGGTGAAGGCTTCCAAGAGACTTGGAAGAATTTTTAAGCCAAGGTGTATGGTGCAGAAGCACCCAATACACACAATTCAAAAATTCATCCTTTGAAGGAAGACATTAGGATAGTAGGGATATTTGAGTTATTTCATGTTAAATAAGGCCTTTGATCCCTTTATTGATGTAATTTGGGTCTTTAATGTTAGTTAAAAAAATGCACAATGGTGTATAATAATGTGTTTATTGTCAACAAATTGTCAAAAAAAAGCAAAATGAAGCAATGTAAGGGTCCAAGTGGATGAATGGTTAGTTGTAGGAATTTCTTGAGTATTTTTGGATTGAAAAATGTTTATAAGGCCTCTTGATGGCTCGTGCAAAGGTTGTTGAATCATTCTTGAAGGAAGAAATCAATAAAAAGCTCTGTTTTTAGTAAATTTATTTGTTTTCCTCTCTTTTCAACCTGTGTATGGTCCATACAACAAGGTTGTGTCCATTTATGGTTTGAATACTCTTTAATATTATGTTTTCCTTGTTTTGAACCCTTTCTTGTAGAGAAACATTGAGTTTTGAGAGGAAAGGAGGCTAATTCTTGTGGATTTGTTATATAACAAGGTATAGGGGTTTAAGAGCCAAAATGAGCCATAGAGGCCATTCCACCCTTCTTTGATTATTGTTCCTGGGTGGAATGGGCCTTTCTAGTCTATAAATAGTGCTAGGTAAGTTTTTTTAATTCTGAGAGAGTCTTTGAGGGTGAAATCCACGTTGTCCCTGCAAGAAGTCAAGTTTTGTGCATAGCTAGGGTATGGGATTTTGAGTTTTGTAAAGAGAATGGATTCGAGGTTTTTTTTTTTGGTGTTCTTGGGTGTATTTGGATGTGCTTGAAGAGTCTGAGAGATTGAGGAAGGTCTAGTCTGAGTAGAAGGTTGAAAACCCTATTGGAAGAGGGTGAAAAAGAGTGAAAGTTGGTTGCTTTACAAAGGAAGTATATGCAAGACATGGGGGAACTCTAATGTAATGATGTTTTAAGCATTTATAGGAAAATTAATGAAGGATTAAAGTAGTTTCAGGTTGGTGGGTGTCCTGGACATGGGAAAATCAATAAGCCCTAAGGAAATGGTGAAAAAGGAGGGTTTTAGCATTGGAGGCTTGTTTGAGCGTTTAGGGTCATGAGACCTTGAAAATATGTGATTTGGGAACTTGATTTAAGATTTTTTTTGGGTTAGGAAGTCTGGGGTGGAGATCTAGAGGTAGACCCTTTGGGAAAATGGCCTAATTTGAGGCCTAAAACGGTGAAAAACCTAAATTTGAGATGTTCAGTATGAAGGAGTTGTGCTTGGTTTTCTAGTATGTTGTATACCGCTGAAATGGGTATTTTAATCAGAGATTGGTTTCCTAGGTGTTTTGGAAAATTCTGGTCAAAAGTTTGAAAACCAAGGTTCCCACTGCTACAAGGGAAACTAGTGTGCAAAGTGGTGATTTTTGTGAAGTTCAATGAATCTACTTTGGTGGTTGTTTGAGGATCTTTCAATTATCATTTTATGAATGTTGAGAACCTTGATAGGGGTCTTGGGAAGTTTTTTTTTCCTATTTTGCAAACTTGAGTGATTGGAGAACTTGAGGGTGAGTTGATGCCTATTAAGCTAAATGCATGGTAAAGAAGAGTCCTTTTGTTTCAGAATTGATATTTTCCACTGTTGTGAATGAGCTCCACCTTAGTTGTCAAAGTTGTCGCCTTATTTACAAGATCACTAGAAGACACCTACAAAACAAAATTTAGCATTTTAGGTCTTGAAATCAAGATTGGAAGAAAGAGCAGAGATAGAAGAATAGATTCAACCTTTGAATTTTCAAAAGAGTTGAGCAGTCCATTGATACACCACTTCTGGCATATGAGTCCTAGTACAGTTATTTTTCTAGATTTCAAGAGTTCCAAACTTGTCACTACCAGATTTTTGTTCCTACCCAAAAACCCTAATTTGGGACTAAATCACCTAGCATGGCATATGAGTCCTAGTGTGCATTAAATTTAGCATCTTCAACATTCAGACCTTCATCCAAGCTTCTATAGGTTTCTAGGTGCACCTCTATGTTTTCTTAGTTTATTGTTCTATTTTGCATTCATTTTTAGGTCATTTATTCAAGCTTTGCACATCATTAGATTTAGTCATTAGGTTTTGCATGTTACATGTCTTTCCAAGCCCTAGCTTGGTGGTGAACCCCCTTTTAGTCTTTGATCATACCCTAGGACACCTTATTGAAGATCTCCTTCTCTCATTCTATCATTGGATTGAGATCTCTAAGATATCCTTGAGTGAAACTTGAGTGAAATAGGCCCTATTTCCCTAGTGTTCCATCTCCTAAAAGGTAAAGCACCCTATTTTCATTGTTTCATATATATATACCTTGAGTATTACACACCACCATATAGACCATATAGGCATGATGAGACAATTATTTAATAGGGATCATGTACTATTCATTATGTATGCTCTATAGTAGGGTAGTTATTTAATTTTTGTGTTGATATTTATTGCAACACCTTAGGGAAATCCCTCTTGGTTCAATAAAGCCATAAGTGGAGGAGGTATTACCCACCTCAATAATTGGTCCTTAGTTTCCCAACCTAAATATAGGTTTTATAATTTTCTTTCCAAGTTTGACACCCCTAACACTTGTGAAACTATCCTACCTTAAGGATTTGGGGCTCAAAACTCAAATCAACAACACCATTAATGCAACACATAAACAAAACATAGAAATAATACAATTATCACATATGATATTCTACTTTTGCAAGAATTGAACAACCTGTGAGTTCCACCTTCACTCAACTATTCTTTCCACGAGAGAAAAAGTGACTAGGTAGGTTCCTTTTAGAAAGGGTGAAGTTAAATGTATTGTCTAAATTATGACTCATTCACTTCATGGTTGGGTTGATTCTAAGTAATTCAATTATAATTTACTGTCATTGGAATTCATGTAGCTTGCCAAATTGATTGTAGCTAGTTTATAGTTCTTATAGCCAATTATATTTCTTGTAGCCAATTTTTAGATTAAAATATTAAAAAATATCTTTGTAAGAGAGTTATATTTCATTCCTCAAGTAATTTATTACTAAATCTATTATGCAAATTTCCACTATACCTTTTGCAAGTGTATTCCCTAGATTGAAAAGAGCATTGAAATAAGACTAAGCCTTAAAATCACATTAATTATAAATTTCCCACCAAATCACCCTCAATTTCATCTAAAAGTTTAGGTGTCATTATCAAGGAAAGACTTTAAAAGCTTGATATTCAAGTAACTTGAGACATGATCAATGCACAAGAAAGAACATCCATATATTTATCAACCTTGCTTATGTAACTACATCTATTTTGTATATTTTAAATCATATAAATGTATGAGTTGCACGTGAAAAAAGGGGTAGATTTGCTAAACAACTTATTTTCAATAGTGTAAATACATCAAAATGAGGAAATATTGTACATACAATTAAACCATGAACTCTAACGAAATAGATGGAGGAAAAACTAGTTGAATATAGTCTAGAAAAATATGTTATCAAATAAGCTAAGTACTATTGAAATCAACAAGGAAACAAAAAGCTAAATACAAGAATGAATCAAATTATTTTAGATCACCATCAAATAATAATAATCCATACCAAAGTGAACTTGAATTAACACTTATAGTAGTAAGGATACATCTTTGTCCTATAGATCGTGATTTTGAGAAAAACATCAAGGCACCCCACACATTAAAAAGTAGAAGTAATAAAAATGCACCTTCCACACAATAGAAACCATGATCTTCTTCATTCATTATTCATTGCACACCTTGGGCATTTGTAGACAATATGGTTTAAGAATAAAGAAACAAATAGAAACCATGATCTTCTTCATTCTTTATTCATTGCACACCTTGGGAATTTGTAGACAATATGGTTTAAGAACAGAAAAACAAACAAAAAGACGACAATAGAGAATTGGATTTAAATGAACCAATAACATTTGAGTTTCCTATTGATCTTTTTAATGATGAAGATCCTATAATAAATATTTCTCATTTTACTTTATCAAATTTTCATAGTCTTTGTATTGAGGATCTTGATATGTTGTTATTTGATTTTGATGTGTTATGCCACAATTATGACTATCAAAGTGATGGTCAAATTTTAAAATTATTTCTAACTATATTGAAAGAAATAACATTGCACTAGTTCATGGTATTGGAGGCTTTAGTGGAGTTGGGCCCTTGGTTCTTAATATGACCATGGACCTGATTGGTGTTGTACACCATGGCATAAAAATGATTTATTATAATGTTGTAACTAAATAATTATCAAGTTTGGTGCACCTAAGAGATGTGTTTAGTTACATTAGGTAATTATTTGGGACCTCAAGTTTCAAGTTATATTGTAAGATTGGGTTAATTATTTTATGTGTGGGAGACATGTGATAATTATTTAATATGGTGAAAATATTTAATAATGTGCAAACTAAGTACCCAATATTAAATGAGGGGCCACTAGTTTTGTGTTCACACAGTTTTATCTTACCACTTGGTTGTAATTGTGTGATCTTGAGTCTATATAAGAAAACACATTATTAGTGGTTAAGGTTGGTTGGATGAGTGGGTTGTCATATTATTGAGTCTTTATGAGGAGTGCATATGTGAAGCATCACATGGGAAATGTGGATTCATGATTGGACATATGGAGGATGCATTGGAAAGGCTTGATTTTTCAAAAGTGTTCATTGTAGCTTTGTACATGTGTGTATTATTTTATTGTTGAATAATATATGGAGTATAGATGCTTTTAGAGGCTGGGTTTTCCCAAGGCTTATCTTGTTTTATCTTATGGTTTGTATAATTGGCCTATGCATTTGGTTATTTTATAAGCTTGTATGCATATTTTTCTCTCATGTAATTTTATAAAAAATAGATTAAATGAATTGGGTATTGATGCATTTTTTCCTAATATTTGGGAGAAAAAAATTAAAGCCTAGACCCAGTTATGGGCCTACAGACTTGTAAATATCTTAAATCAATGGGAATTTTTCTATGATTACTATGCCTCTCATAGGCTTGAAAAAAAACTCAAATGAATTAAATTATTTAACTCCCCAAACTCCTTGCATGACTTGTGGATATGAAAGGTTATTCTCAAGGATTTTTTTAGGGTAAATTTGTATAAATGCTTCCAAACCATTATGAAACTGGTGTTAAGCATTGTGGGGTATATTTCTACTTTCAATTTATGGTTTTTGGCCTTTTGAATGGTGGTTTCAAACTATAAATTTATGGTTTTGGCCAATTCATGGTGGATTTGACGAAATTCAAATACAGTTCATACATCGAAATGTCATAGATCTCAAAATAAAACATCAACATGTAGTTTAAAATAAAAGTCTAGTAGATTTAAAATGACATTAATAAATTCATTAATGTTTCTTTTTGCCCAAGAATTTAGGAAAAACCATATGAACTAGAAATTATAACCCCTTGTAGATTTAAATAGATGGTAACATATGATTTACGAATAGATTTGATAACTTACAAAATTGTGGTTAAATTCACGAATCGGATTACAAACAAGATATTCTAGAGAGTTTAAAAATTGAGTGGACTAGGTTATCCCAAACTAGTAACTATTTGAAAACCTATGGACATGGCATCAAATTTTGCTTGTGTATATATGTTGTGTATACCGCACCACCTATATATATATATAGAGTGCATGTATAAGCCTGCATCCAAACCCTCTTGTTGTGTACACCTCTAAATGATGTGTATATCCTGCAAAACACAAGTATTTGTCAAAATAATTTGGTGCATATAGAAAATGACACAAATTATAAACACTTCCTCTCTATGTTTTTTGTTTGTGTTGTATGGCTAGCAATACTGTATAGATTATGTACAAGTACAAATTTTCATACAAATATTTTTTTGATATGAGCCTGCAAATATGTTAAAAAAATTTATCAACAAGATACCAAGTGTTTTATATCAAATTTTGTCTCTCAATTGTCCTAAATGCAATGATGTAGCAAGTTTTTCCATCGAGGATACTTACAAAAACTTGATCACAAAAACCACTTTAAAAACCTTCAAAAATAGTGTGTAAATCAATAACAAAACATCCAAATGTGTAAATGTAGTGAGATACAAGGTAGTCCCCAAAAAACTCACCAAAATGTAATCCTAAGATTTAAAACTTAAAAAAAAAAAAAAAAAAACTATCATGTGCAAGCTCTTATTTCAAAATATGCAAAACATCTAGATAGAGCTCACAAAAGAGATCAAAACAACACAATAACATCAAAAACCAACTTGAAATGTTACCATAACTTCTATTATGACTTGATTTTATCCAATGACTTTGGGAAGTGGATGCCCCTTGCTTGAAGATTACCAATTTGAAAGCATATACTTAGCATAAGTGATGATTCCCTATTTGAATGAGAGAGTGCTTGAATTTATAGGCTTTTAGGAGAAGGAATGGATGGTCAAGAATAGATTGTGAAATCAAGGGTGGAGAATGGTTGAGAGAAATTCCCTAGGATCAAGGATAAGATGGGGGATGGAGATGAAGGTGGTAAGAATGTGAATGGCTAGGATTAACTTAACAAATTTAGTAAGTAGTTGTGATTGACGAAAATTAGGGACATGTACACCTAAGAAGGATATAACTTTGGGTTGTGTTGAAAGAATAAGGGAACCATAACAGTAAGTATTCTTAGGTGCCCAATATTCTTGAAATGTGTTGAGAGAACAATGGAACCATAAGGACAAGTGTTCATAGGTGCCAATTATATTTGGAATATGTTGAGGGAATATAGGGCTAATTAAATAATAATATTATTTAATTATTTTAGCCACATGTGTGAGATGGATAATAGGTGGAATATGTAATATCTATTAATTTATTGTGAGATGGAAAAATGTGGTTAATTAAATAATATGTTTATTTAAATAAATGTATGGAGTTTAGGTAAAGGGGACATGCCCTAGGTGATGATATTGGTCGATTAGGACTAGGTGATGGGGATTAGATTAGGTGATGGAATTGATAGGTTAGGGTTAGGTGATGGATGATTAGGGAATATTTTATAATGCATGGACTACTATATAAACCAAAAGAAGTTTAAGATGATACATAATATGTGGACTACTATAAATCAAAAGAAGTTCAATGATATTTTTTTGGAAAGATTATTATTAGTCTCCAAACATATAAACAAATTAGATTGGAACCAAGAGCCATTCAAACATTATTTTTAAGAGGAGTTCATGATGAGTGCATAGATACTTTAAACCTTATTGGCAATGACCTGATATTTCTAAACTTCCATTTGATGATGTGAATTTTGCAAGATCTATTTGAGAAATCATCAATATATATAAGGGCATATGTTGGAGGATAACTTATGTATGGTGGTGCCATGGGTGTTACTAAGCATGAGTTGGGCACTTTGCTTGATGATTTAAGATTGATCTTTTGAGTCATATAGGTAAAAATATACACACTTTAAATACAAAAAAAAATGGAATGATCGTAAAAGGTGTAGGAGATCAATTACGATTATAGGGAGATAAAGATGATGAAATGGAGGGGAAATAAAAGATGAATTGAAACATGCATACATAAGTCAAGGGATTCTATTAAATAATTTGGGTTGAGATAAGCAATAGAGTGTCATTAAATCATATGGTGTTGACCTTTATAGAGATTCTCAATATTGTAAAAACATCAAACTCAAAATCCAAGGTTTGGAAAATTTACTTTCCATTATAGTAGTGAAATGGAATAAAATAGTTTCTTTTAGAAGTTCAAGTTTGTGAATTATAAAAAAGATCAATATGATAAGTTATTATAGATTAATTAGTTGACTTAAAAAATATTATGCAAATATGTTATAAAAGTTTGAAAGGAGTGTTGAAGTACTTAACTTCATTTGCAATGTAGAGATATTTTACTATAAATTGTTTTATGTGAGTCAAATCGTACTTTCTATTACTAGATCTAAGTCTATGATGCTCTAAAAGACTTATTAATGACATATTCTTTGTCAATATCTAATCTGATGCCTATGGCTTTGGTCTCCAATTTACAATTCTAGCCCTTTTCTATACAAATGACTACTACACTTTTTGTCTTCATGAATTTATCGACCTCTATTGTATATGTTTGGTCATGTCAAAACACATTGATCTAGAATACATTTTTTACATAGATAAAAATCTCTAATTTATGTATCTTTAAAATGAATTAGCATTTGTCCTTGTATACAACACTTTAATGCCACAAATTGAATATCTCATACTCAAATTGATAAGTACTACATAATTAAGCTACTATAATCTACTATAATCTGAACCCATAAACTTTAATACATGAATTTAGAGGTGAAATTAAAAATCAAAGTATTAAATCCAGATATTTGAAATATATGTAAAAATATACTTGAAATAAAGAAAAATAAAAAATGTACATTTTTCAGCCCTTAAAGTGAATATACTTTTGATTTTGAATCACCAATATTCATGACAATTTTGTGAGAAAACTCAGTAGATCCGAAGTGTTTCACAACACCACCTACATAAAGAATTGTGCCTATACATGAAAGTTAGGCCTTGGCTTAATTCTTTCAATTAGTCTTGAAAAATATTTCAAGACAAATAAAGTCTAAATTTTGCAGCTTTTGCAAAGAAATGATTCTTGACCAAATTAGATCAAAAGAGATCAGAGGGATTCTCTCATTCTGTGACAGAGTCACTGACATTTGAAAACGGTAGGCAGATTGTTGAATATCTTCAATCCATTGAATATCTTCAATAATTTCAAGTGAAGGATGGTGAAACCCAGTTTTTATAGTCTCAGTCATCAACATTCATCATCAGATAATATAATACAAACCAAATTAATTTATTTTCTTCAAATATATCACAAGACAAGTATAACATTCATAGCATCCAAAAACAATGGATGCAAGTCACAAATAATATACTAATTTTTAGAATCGGCATTCTTCGTTCAAGATGAAGTACAAATGTAATTTAAAGATTCAAAGTACTTAAATGGAATCTATAAAACATGCTTATGTCTGCTTATGTCTATTTACACAAGTACTGTAAAAGGAACAGTGCATATTGACATTGAAAGCTTGGCACTATGTTTTTGAAATCCTTATCATGTACACGAACTTGACCATTGTTGCTGGCATTGTTGAGAGGAGAAGAGGATAGTTACTCATGAGCATGTGATCCCTGAAGCAGTCCATCTCTGATCTGCTGAGCAACATCACGAACTGCACCAGGCCCATGGGGTATGAACACTGCTAAAGACTTGGAATGTGCTCCAATCTCTTTCATTGTGTCGAAATACTGTGTCACCAACACCATATCCATCACATCCTTTGCAGTTGTGCCAGGCACATTCCCTGAGAAAGCAAGTACACTCTCTCTCAGCCCATCCACAATTGCTTGCCTTTGCCGAGCAATGCCAAGTCCTGACAGATACTTTGATTCAGCTTCACCTTCTGCTCTCTTGATTTGTAAAATTTTCTCTGCCTCTGCTTTTTCTTGTGTTGCTACTCTCATTCTTGCAGCTGATATAAAACAATGGAATGAATGATCATAAAATAGAAACAATATTTAGGTGAATAAACTAAACAGAAACAAAATATGAAAAAAGCAGAGGACTATGAGTTGGGTTTCCTAGAGTTAGATAAAAGAGTGTCCAAAACAATTGGACATGGGTTTTGGAAACTGGTAGCAGCTACATTCTTTAAGAATTCATTTCAAGATGAATTTGGAAACTGGTAGCAGCTACAGTGTAAGCCCAAGTCTATAAAACATGTAGGTTGGAAAACAGTATGTAATCCTGAGCTTAGAAAAACAAAAAAAAAAGACCTAAATCGGTCAAGGAAAGAAGATGTTAAAGCAAAAACAAGCATTTTTTTATCAAATTAAAAAAAATTGTCTAGTTTTAAGAGAAACCTCTGTTCTAAAATTGATGTGACTTTTCTATTTACTAAAATTGAATGCATTACTTAAATAAATACCATCATCCATCCATTCACAAAATGGAAGAGTATATGCCAACAATCTCCAAAATCAGTAAAATGAAAGTTAATGTACTACTGAACATGAAAGCCCAATTTGACTTCTTGCCTGCATTTATTTCATTCATTGCTTTCTTCACGAGCACATCAGGTTCTATATCTACAATAAGCGTTTGCACTATCTCATATCCATAGTTTGACATAACCTGTAGTCATAAAAAAGAAAAATTGGATGATGAATCATAAAGCATTCAAACTTTTTTAATAGTTGCTTCTGTTAAAACAGATATTAAGAACCATCAAAGGATACAAATTTTAGAATAATAAAATGTTTCATTCTGTGTGATATTCAAGGAATATTTTACTGCAGCCAGTTGACAATAAAAATCAAATGGACTTAAAAATCCCAACCTTCTCAAGTTCCTCTTCAACAGCTCTAGCAACCTCACTCTTTTGCTCGAAGACATCATCGAGATTCATCTTTGGGACACTAGAACGGATAACTGCAAATCAAACATGGAAACAGGGTAGTGAGCCTCAATCCTTTTTCATAAGTTGAAATTTGTTGGTCAGGGTTTCTCCTCTTTAATTGTCTTCCATCAAATAAGAAAAACAGAGTAACAGATGATTCCAAGATTAAAGTGGTCAAGGCTCTTTATTAAATCACTGTGAGATAAACTTTACCATCAAATACATATGCCTGAATTTGTCCCCTTGTATCACTCAGCTTATAAAAAGCATCACTAGCCTTTTCTGCAAGGGCGCGGTATTGAACAGAGGCCACCACAGTCACAAAAACATTATCCTGCAACAATTTGAATAATACATTACTCTCAAAATACAAACATAATTCTTTCTAAAGAAGCTTCTACATTCTTATTAAAATGAAGATCAAAATCAGAACATATTCTTACCAAGATGTAAATATGATTCAAAAAACCTAGACACCTATAAACAACTATTCCAGAATTTCTTTTTTAAATAAAAGAAACTGAAGAGATTTAGAAAACCAAGAACAGATACCTTCGTCTTTGTTTCACAGCAGACATCCAGTTTCTTTACTCTTAAGGAAAGATGACCTCTGATTTTGGTTCCACAAACCCATGGCACAAAGTGGCACCCTGGCTCCAGCACTTCCTGATACTTTCCAAATCTCTCTGTCATGGCCACTGTTGACTGGTCCACTTTTACACAGCAAAATGACTGCCCCATTTTGTTATCCCTGCATTCAAATGAAAAGTCACAACATGCACAGAAATTTTAGCAACACCACGAACCTGTGACTGTAAACATTCAGAACTGTAAATTCAAGACCAAAATCTTATCACCTAAAATGTAACTCAGAGGAGTTTTCCACAACTATTTAGTATCTTACGCTGCAATCAGTTCACAGATTTCCTGTATAAAGATACTTCTACAGCTGCGAACTGGCCAAAAAGACGAGAATGTATGTCTTTGGAATGTACCAAAAGCATGAACGCCTATTAATAAATAAATATCCCATTTCTTCATAGAAAAATCCGCCGGCGATTTTGTCGATGAAGGATTTTTATCTAAACGTTCTTTATATGAGATGTACAACTTACAATATGCAACATGACGAAATCAATCTCTAACTGTCACTTTATTTTTATTTTTAAAATGATTTAATAATTTATAAGATTTTTATTTTAAAAAAGAGTTCATAAAGATTGAAATGAAAAATAAAATTATGTTTTATTAATATTTTAATTCTAATAATTTTAGAATGTGCTTTTGTTTTTCAAAAAAAATTAAAGTAATTTTTTTGGTTTCTTAAGAAAAAATTTGATAAGATTGAAATGAAAAATAGAATTATATTTTATTACTATTCAATTTTAATAAATTTAAGATCAATTTTACTCGTTTACTTAATTATTTATTAATTTAATAAGTTTATTATTTATTATTAATAATTTTAAATTATTATTTTTATTAATATTTACATTTTGATATATTTTCACCATGCATTTAGTTTATGTTGTTTTAATTTTTAATTTAAACTTAAATTTTCAATATATTTTAATTATTTATGTTTTCTTGTTAAATTAAAACATAATTAATTATTAAAATTAATTTAATTTATAATTAATTGTCATATTAAAAATTTTATTATTGTAAAATATTTACATTCTGAATTTTTATTTTAATTTATATATAAAATAAATTTAAAACTTAAAATCTAAATTATAAATTAGATAGAGAAACTAACTTTTGATCAATCATTTTGGGCCAAGAATCTTTAAAGATAGCATGTGTCCCTAGGGAGTTATACTTAGAGTAGCATGTCATTTGATTAAGGATATGATAATTCACCTTTAAGACCTCTTTAGTGTACTCATTGCATACTTAAGGATGAAAATAGATAAAGAGAAAAGAGAGTGAAAGAAAGAAAGGGAAGGGAGATAGAGATAAGAGAGACATTGAGAAGAAAAAAGAAAAGAAAGGAAGATATATGTGTGTGTGTGTGCGCGCGCACTCCACCTAAGGGGTGGCTCCCCATATTAATTTCAAAACATAGTTGCAACATATTGTATAAAAATGACCAACACCTTCAACCTAAGTACATCCTCTTCGAAAATTTACCCTAGATTTTCCTCGAGGAAGGCAAAAAAAAATCAAAAACATCATTCTTCCTCTCCACACCCGTTTTGAAGAGGTTCAAGTTTTCCTCAACTTAATCTTCTTCTTCTTAGTTTTCAGATTTAGAACTCCTACCACTAGCCCCGACTATGGTTCATCCATGATATTCTCCATAGCTCAAATTATTTTCTCAACCAAACCATCATCCATGATACGCTAGGCCAACCTGGTCCCCCACTCAAAGTACCCTATCACCTAAACATAGACCTCTGGCCCAGAAGTTCAACCCAACAACCTTCAGAACCACCTTACACTCACTAGCGTCGACCCTTTTGAATAGATAGGCTACCTATGCTTCCTAAGATTCCTACCTTGGAATCCCACCTTCATCCAAATTGCAACGAAATTCTACCCCGAACGCATTTGCCATTATGTTTGACCAAAGAATTAACTAATAGAAATTGTGGCTCTCACTGTTTTATAAACTTTTGTTGCTCCATTACGAAGCCCTAGAACTAGCAACTCAATCACCAACGTCCATTTGTTGTTGATCGTCCATTCACCAAGTCGGATTTCTCAAAAGCACAAACTTGCACATAACCCCATTATCACTATTTACAAACATTTGAAGTCCTTTCCCCAGAAAAAATCCCTTCATAATCCTTTTTAGGATCTATCCTACCTATGGCTTCTTTTTCCAATCTAACTCAAGTCACGGGGGCTACCATTCTTTTTTTACAATTTCATTTCTAGTTCTTCAAAAAGATTCCCCGGTTCAAACAACACTTTTAAACAATCCAACGACACCCCCATATTTTCCAACCTATCCACCGCCACATTGGCTTCCCCAAAAATATGAGTAATCAAGAACTCGATGAAACCCGATAAGCCACTTTGGATTGCTTTTACCCAATATTTTAGTTTCCAATTTTGCACAATACTTTTGCTTATTGCATTTATGCATATCTGCAAATCCCCCTCGATTTCCACCCTGCTATAACTTTTCTGCTGACACAACCACATGCCCCTTGCCAAAGCTTCCATTTCGGCCTCATTGTTTGTGGTTATCCCAATCTTTTTCGACAACACCCATAAACAAACCCCATTACTATCTTTGATTATGCAGCTATCCCCAACCATCCCGGGGTTGCCTTTAGATGCCTCATCGAAATTTAGATTAACTTTACCTTACAAGGAGGGGCACCATTTCACCCTTTTCCTGTTCTTTTTTTTGCTCGTGAAATCCTTCAAAGGAGGACTAGGAAGCTCCCATTTTTTCGGTATTTCATTATCCCAATTTGTAAATTTGATATTCTTTTTTATTTCCACACTTAGCATTTACCACCTCGCATATCCCAACCTTGATCTTTTTGATTACTTCCTTAGGTGAAAGACTCTGACCATTAAAAATCCATTTGTTCCTTTCTTTTCAGCTTTGTTAGACCACCATTGATGGGGCTGCCACCCAGATATCACCCCACATGTTGTCTCTTTTCCAAGTCGGCCAACCAGATAAAAAGGCAAACGGATCATATTGTCGAGGGGTTATCCAACCCCCCAAATGCATCAGCCAGTCCCAACATTCAGTTGTAAATTTACAATTGAGCAATATATGATCTGTGGACTCACCATCAAGTGATTCCACAACACTGACTTACAACTTTTGGCCAAACAGGACATTGAACTAATTTTTTTTAGCAAAATCTTCACTTTCAAGCACCTATAACTGCTAATCCATGAGGAATTTGAAGATGATGCAAACTAGTGATTTGTGACATTTTAATATATAGATTATAAATATTTTTTTTAATTTTTTTTGAAATTAGATTGCATTTATTTTTCCATCTACTTTGAAAACTAGTTTTTAACAGTAAACACCACTTTTAAAGAGTGGTGTTCATTGGTTACAAAACATAATAACTTGACCAAAATAACCTTGGACAGAATAACCCAATCATAATAACCCAAGGACAAAATAACCCACGATCATAATAACCCATGGTCAGAATAACCCATGGATAGAATATCCCCATAAGAATATAGAGAAAGGAAAACAAAATTTATAAATTACATGTATGTTGCTAAAAGTACTTTATTATTCAGATTTTCAATTAAAGTGTCAAATTATGAATGATACCTCTTGTATAATTTAAAATTTTATTGTTGTCATAACAATCAACCAATCTTTTTAATCCTTCTTTGATTTCACAGTATTTTTTTCTGCTTGGTTGCCCGGTGTATTCAACCATATATTTCTCTATTCTATTCTCTTGAAGACCCTATTCTTTTTTCACTGTTTTGATGAATTTTCAGACAGAGTTGTGTGATGCTTGAAGCAATTCACTAAATCATCTATGTCATCCCTCAATAGTATTATTGGTTATGGGAATATCATCTTGAGTAGCTGAATAGCAATTCCACATTGTGATTGGAAACTTGGGTGATTGTCTATTGCCTCTTATGGTTAGTCTCCCAATCCACGTGTCTTCAAAATAATCAATTATGGGTTGTAGAGTCTCCTCATGTTCTATATAATAAGGAGATTGCTGAAGTGTTTCAAATGAATCAATTATGTCTATCTGAGGCACGAAAACTAATGCAACAAGTTTCTTGATCTCATATGCAAATAATTCATCGACACTGTAACGTGGTTGTAGACCTTCTTCTTGAACTTTCCTCCACAAGCATTGAGAGAAATGGGAAAAACATCCCTTTATATATCTTTTTAATGCCTCTTCATAATTCCTTTTCACTTATAACTTTTCATAATAACTCTTAATCAACTTATTCCCACGAAATTGCCTTTATTTTTATAATTATTTACTATTTGATAAGTTATTTAAGCATACTAAAGGTGTTTTAAGGCTATTTTAGGGGTATATAGTGGATATATGGTCTAAAAATGACCTAAATAGCCTCTATGGTGCCTCACAATCATATTTATAATTTAGTTTAATAAATAGTTTTTGTGACTATTTATGGTCATTTGGGCACATGAAGAGATAGCAGTGCAAATTGAAGCAAAAACTTAGCATAAGAATTGGAAAAGTATCTAAATTCTAGTTTTCTAATTGATTTTATGTCATTTCTACTTTACTAGCTTGATCTAAAATGACGACGGGTTGTTTTGACCATGGGTTATTTTGTCCATGGGTTATTATAACCATGGGTTATTATGACAGGGTTATTGTGGCCGGGTTATTATGCCATGATACTGTGTTCACCGTATACAACATAAATTTTCTTAAATGAAGGATAAAATTCTATTTTTTTCAAATTTAGATTTGTAACTATGATAACTAGCACTTTCATTTGGTTTCATAGTGTTTTATTGAATATTTTTTTCTTAATTAAATTTTGAAGTCAAACCAATTACAATTTAGATATAGGCAAACTGTATACAACATAACTTTTTTTGTATGTATCCAAATTCAATTTTTTTTTTTATTGGATCAAGGACATCAATAACTAGCACAAACATATTTTCAAATTTTTCTTTTGGTAATCTACTATTTTTCCACATGTGCAAAACAAAGAGATTGATTTTTGGTGAAAAACCTGCATTCACAAGAAATAAAAGATAAATATAGTAATCAAATTAAATATATTTAAAATTATACTTTTTGGGAAGCTTATAATAAGGACTATATACTTACAAAAAATAAATTTTAAATGAATTTAGTTGATCTCCCAAAAGGTAAATCAAAGGTGGTTTATTATCAACATTTTGATAGGTGTAAAGGAGACTCCATTATAGGTGTCATTTAAAACTAGCGGGGTTCTATCCAAGGGGGTTTGATATAAGGTGGTTTGATCGAACTCTCTTCAATTGGAATCCTTTGAATTCAAATTTTCAAAGCCTAAATCATTATATTTTCTAAAAATATGTGATTTCAGCAAAAAACAAGATGTCCCAAAAAGTGTAAACCACTATCATGGGATCACCCCATCGTAGAAACACAAGATACAAACACTCGACCCTTGTATCTCATATTTTCATAGTCTATCCCTCATTAGGATGCGCTTATGCAAAGCCATCCACAAAAATGCACCAACTTTCAATAAGATGCATGCTTTCCAACATAGCACTGAGGGCCTCTCACCTACACCAGCTTGCACCCTATAGATCTCATATCCAATTTTTAATGAATAAACACCCGAATTTTCCCCACACCAAATCACCTCATATTCCTCTTCCGATAACAAGACCCATCGGCTTCCCAAAGCTTCCAATAGTTTGATTCTTTCACATCCTGTAATCTCTATCGAATCGAAGCTAGTCTACTCACAACACACCAATGGCACCCCTGAGCATACCTTAACATAATCTACTACAAAACTTCCATAATAGCCTTTCAAATTCTCAATCCAACTTGTTTCAGCAAAATAATCCACTAGAGGGGCATACCTATTCTATGAGTCACTCCAGAAGTCTACACTTTTTCTATTACCAATTTTCCAAGATAAATGATCTGTTATCACCTTCCAACTTTCCCAATTGAATTTCCATATAGTTGAGCCACCCCCTGAGTTTTCCATTGTTAATATCCTTTTGGGTTCGTCTTCATCCAAATATTTTTTCCTTATTATCTTGCACCATAGCCTCTCAGGTTCTTTGTATAGTTTCCAACTGAGCTTACCTCCCAATGCCACATTTTGAGCATCCAATCTCCTCAGACCGACTCCTCCATTGCATTTTGGTTGAAAGACTATCTCCCACTTTATTAGAGGGATCCTCCTTATGTCCTTAGCCCAGTCCCAAATGAATTTTTTCATATAACTTTTTAATTTTGATATTGCTTTATTAAAGATTCTAAAACATGATACATGATGTAGATTGGCACCACTACTAAAACTGAATTTTCCATTAGTAATCTACCAACTAGGGATAACCACTTGCTCTACCAAGTGATCAACTTTTTCTTGTAGTTACTTATTACCTCCTCCCAATGTTTCATTTTGTAAATCCCTTGGAACAAGGGAACCCCAAGATGTTTTGTAGTGAATTTCCCAATTGAAAAATCTAGTATTTTGGGAATCTTTTTCTGAATGTATTTCTTTGTATTGAAGAAAAAAATCTAAATTTTCTTTATTTAAAATCTGGCCAGATGTTGATGAGTAACTTTCCAAAGAATTTTTTATTACTTTCATTTCTTTCGATTTTTCCTCTTGAAACAAACCGTATCTTTGGAAAATTGAGAGTGAGTCATTCATTCCATACCCTTTTCCACCTTTATCCCCTTCCAAAGACCAGATTCCCTCAATGGTTTGAAGTTCCTACCTATTTCCTCTGCCATTGTTAAAAAAAAGAAGGGGGAGATTGGATCTCCCTTCCTTAACCCATTCATCGCTCCAAAAAAGCCACAAAGAGAACCATTCACCAAAACCAAATAATGAGGAGAAGAGAAACAACTATGGATCATTTCTAACCAATGCTTTGAAAAACCAAACCTTTCCATTATAGCTAACAAAAACTCCCAATGCACCCTATCATATGCTTTACTCACATCAAGTTTAATTAACATACCTTTCTTTTTCTCCGTTGATATTGTGTGGTGAGTCTCTGATGTAGAAATAATACTATCTATAATTTCCCTCCCTCGTGTAAAGCCATTCTGTTCTATTGAAATGATTTTTTCCATCACCTTCTTCAAATGATTTTCCATAGCTTTTGCTAGAATCTTATATATGGCATTACAAAGCAAGATCAAGCTATAGTTTGCAAATGTGTTGCACACACTTCTCTTCGATATTATTGTAATTATTGTATTATTGAGATCCCTTACAAACTTCCTCTGCTTTCTAAAATTTTTTGCTAGTTGCTAGACGTCTATTCCCAGAAAGTGCCAACACTTTTGATAAAAAAAATTTGGGAACCTTTCAGGACCAAATTATTTGTCTAGATTTAAATCAAAGGTAGCTACATGAATCTCTTCAATTGATAATGACTCACAAATCATTCTATTATCTGCTTATTCTATACATTTTGGAATGCACAATCGAATAGACTCGTCCAATGAAATATTACATACTATTTTTTCTCCCAGAAGAGTTTTGTAATACTTTATCACCTTTGATTCTACCTTATCCCTATCATTGGAAATTGATCCATCTTCACAGATTATATTCTCCACCTGATTAACTGCTCTCTGACCTCAGGCAACAACATGAAAAAACTATGTATTTGAGTCCCCTTCTTTTAGCTAGGTAGTCCTAGCTTTGTCCCACCAAAATAGCTCCTCCCTGGCCAACAACTTTGTATTTCTTGCTTTCAATTCTCTTTCTTTTCTATACTTCGATTATATTATTCCATATTCCAATATTGTTTCATTCAGAGCCCCCAAAGTTCTCTTTGGACACAGCCTCCTTTTTGTAAATATATTTAGAAAACATTCCTTATTCCATACTTTAAGTTTGCTTTTGATGTATTGCAATCTTTTGAAAAAATTTAAACTAACAGTTCCTTTTTCTCTCCTTCCCACCATTCTTCCAACTTTCCTAGTAGCCCTTGATCTTACCACCACATGGTTTCAAATTTGAGAAAACTAATGACAAGTTTTTTTCTAACCTTTATCTCTAATGCTATTGGGAAGTGATCTGAAACTAGCATGGGAAGAATTCTTGTTTCACAAGCCAACCCATCTCCTAATGACTTGAAACCCAAGAAGAATCTGTCAAGTCTTTCAAACATAAATTTCTCATTCTTAGGAATAAAATCAACAACATTTGCTTCAATAAAACCCCTAAAGTCAAGCATTTTTTTGCTTATTTTACTTGAGCCTCTGCTTTTTCATTTATTTCTAGGATTGCATTGAAGTCGCCCCCGAAAATTACTTTTGAACAATCCACACTTTCCAACTTTGAGGATATGTTACTCTTCTACTTTCTCACTTGTCCTAATTGGGCCATATACATTAAATATGGGAAAGGACAAATCACTTAATCTACTTATGGCCCAACCTTGTATCTAATTATTTTGTTCTTCGCCACTTCAATTTTTACCTGATTGTCTAACCATAGAATGCCCAAACCTCTGGAACTTCTGGTGGTACTATCAAAAAGTCCTGACCACTTCCTATAGTATTTTAGAAACTTTTCACGTTCCTTAGAGTTTATAATCTTGGTTTCTTGAAACAAAATAATATCCGCTTGCATTTGTTCCAAGGGGCTCTTAATTAGATGCCTTTTGTTAGGGGTTGATAATCCCCTAACATTCCATGTTATGACTTTCATTATCCTCCAAGGGAGACTTTGGCTCCCTTGTATTTCAAGAAATCTTTTATGCTTAAAAATCCCTCTTCACACGCTTCTTCGTCCCACTTCTACCTATTTGATTTTATACCCTTTGCTTTCTTGGACTTTTCCAAGAGCTTCGCTAGTGATTGACTAATACACCTAGGGTTAATTTCTCCCAACTCATCCCCTTCAAATAAATCTTCTTCTAAACCAAACATTTCTTGATTGTCAATTTCACCTTCCTTAATGAATAGATTGTTTTGGCCTTCCCCTTCTGCTAGAGAAATCTTAGAGGTCCTTCTTCAGCCTTATCTGGGGCTTTTTTTGCCACCTTTTCTTCTTCTGATTTTGTTGCACCAGAATGTTGTCCAATTTTCCAATCCGATTTTACTTCCTTCCATGTTAAAAGCCTAGGACAATCCTTTTTTTACTTCTCCCCCTTCTTCGCTTTCTCTTGTGAATGTTGCACCTTGGGCATCCAAGCTTTCTCTTGTTGCACCTTAGGCCTCCAAGTTGCATTCCTTCTTGATTTTCTATTATGTTTTTTCAGCCTTATGGTTTCAACTATGACAAATCTAGCAATACACCTTTTCTTCCTCAACCTCCAACGATTGTACCCAATGATCTCCAGCAACACACAACATAATTCTTTTCGGTACTATCATAATCAACGTGACTTGAATCCTCACATAGATGTAGGAATTTCGCTCCACTATTTCTTCATCCACTTTTATGAGTGTACCTAAGGATCGGCCTATTTTATCAATGCTTTCTTCAGCCCAATTACTCTAATGGAAAATTATACAAGTGAATCTAGACTAGTTCATCATAGGGTTCCAATTTCACCAAATTGAAATTTGGACACCACTTTTGCATATAGATTGGATTCCCTCCTATTTTCCATAAACCCCCTTGAAGCAGCTCCTCCCTTTCTTCCACTGATAGAAAGATGGCCACGAAGAATCCCTTCAGCATGAACTTCACTATCTCAATTGATTTCTAGTTTTCATCCATGATCCAAGCCCTTATTTTCCTTCTTTCAAATATTGGACCAATAACTCTGCAAATTATTGCCAATTCTTCTAGCATTTCTACATCTTTTGACACCTCCTTTGATAGATTTATCTTTTGGTAATCCTTGTGCATTTCATTTCCACATCTCCCTTCCTCCTCCTTGTCATGTTTTTCATCACCCACCTCTCTTTCCTCCTTTGCAACTTCTCATCCCACTATGGAAATATATATATAGAGAGAGAGAGAGGAGAGGAACAAAAAGAGAGAGATCTTTATATCTTTGTCTTCATCTCTATCTCTATGTTTCTCATTATCACTCAATCTCTCTTCTTGTCTCCCCTATTTCTTTGTACATGTTTATCTTCCCTTCTTTCTTTCTTTTACCCTCTCTCTTTCCCTCTCCCTATGTCTCCCCTTACTCTCTTTTTCTATCCCTATTTACCTCCCCTCTGTCCCCCTCTATGTCTGTCTCTCCTTCTTTATCCCCCTCTACCTCTCTCTATATATGACTTCATATCTCTACTTTAATACCCCTCCATCTCCCCCCTCTCTCTCTATTTCTTCCTCTCCCTTGTCTTCTCTCTTTCCACCTCTCCCTCTCTCTAGGCCTATCTATATATTAATCCTTATCTCCATATCCATCTCTAAATCCATCTCCATGTCCATGTCCATCAATATCTATATCTTCATCTTTATCTCTCTCCCTCTCTCTAGGCCTATCTATATATTAATCCTTATCTCCAAATCCATCTCCATATCCATCTCCATCAATATCTATATCTTCTTCTCTATCTCTCTTCCCCTATCTTTCTCAATATATGTATCTCTCTAACTCTCGCTCTTTCTAGATCTATATATATCGACCTCTCTTTTCATCTCTCCCTATCACTCCCTCTTTTTATCTCTCTCACTCACACACACAAACTCCTTATTTCCCCCTCACTGACTTTATCTCTATATATCTCTCATTCACACACAGACTCCTTATTTCACCCTCCCTATCGCTATCTTTATCTCTCCCCATCTCTATATCTCGCTCCTTCTCTCTATCACTTGTCTCTTCCATCTCCTTTATATCTCTTACTCCTACCCCCTTTGTATGTATCTCCCCATCTCTCCCTATTCCTATCCATGTCTCTTCCACTCTCTCCCTCTCCCTATCACCCCCTCTTTCTACATCTCTCTAATTTTTCTCTCCTCTATTTCTATCCCCATCTCTCCCTCCCTCACTCCATCCCTATCCCCCCATCTATCTCTTTATCTCTACCTCTCTCCCCTTTCTTTTCCCATATATATCTCTCTCCCTCCCTTTCTCTTTCCATCTATCTTTCTCCCCCTTCCTCTATCTCCCCCTATTTCTCTCTCCTTCTCTATCACTATTTGTCTACCTCTACTCTCTATTTTTCTATCTTTATCTATCTGTCTCCCTCTCCCCCTCTCTATATCTCCTTCTATCTCTTTAGATATCACTCTAGATCTCACCATCTATACATATCTATCTCTCTCCCTCCCCCTTTATATCTCTCTATCTCTTCCTCTCTATCTCTCTCTATCTCCATATCTCTCTCTTTAAATCTCTCTACCTCTCTCTAACTTTCTATTTATTTATCTCCTTCCACTCTCTCCCTCTCTATATCTCTTCTATCTCTTTAGATATCACTCTAGATCTCACCATCTATACATATCTATCTCTCTCCCTCCCCCTTTATATCTCTCTATCTCTTCCTCTCTATCTCTCTCTATCTCCATATCTCTCTCTTTAAATCTCTCTGCCTCTCTCTAACTTTCTATTTATTTATCTCCTTCCCCTCTCTCCCTCTCTATCCATTAATCTCTCTCCCTCTCTCTCCACCTTTCCCTCTTACTAGATGTCTATATCTATCTCTTTGCCTCTATATATCTATCTCTCCATATTTCTTCTTTTATCTCTCCCTCTATACATATCCCATTATCTCTCCATCTCTCTCTACCCCTATACCTCTCTCTCTACTTCTTTCTATATACCACTTCCTATTTCTATATTTATTATTCTATCTCTCTACATTTCTATCTCTCTATATATATACATCTCTTCCACCTATATCTATCCCTCTCCCCTTTCTCTCTTTGTCTATCCCTCTCCTTCTCTTCATACCTCTCTTTGTATCCATCTCCATCTCCATCTCCATCTCTATCTCTATATTCCTCCCTATCTCTCTCTTTACCCCATCTCTCTTGTGCACTCTTACTCTCTCTATCTCTCCCTCTTTTTATCCCTATATCTCCTTCTCTCTCGCTATTGCATGTTAGAGTATTGAGAAGATTGTTTAGATTATATCATTATTGAACAATAATAAAACAATAATAGAAAAATATTATATTTCTTCTATAGATGATTTTACATTGAATTCATTTGCTTATGAAGCCACAAGTTTCCCATACAAACTACCATACAAGAATAACTTCCCACCCAACTAACTAACCTAATAACTAATTATTAAATGTAAACCTTAATTTCCTAACATTGCAAACATAACATGATTCTCTTGGTAATGAAGCTTGATTATTTTCTTGATTCAGAGGTTTTGTTTTAGTGATGTCTAGATCCTTGTAAGTGGATGAATACTTGACTTAAAGTTATCACTTTTCTATTGATACTTTTATTGCATAAACAAAATTTCATTTGTTAGATGACCTATCAATTGAACTCACATTTTGTACAAATGTACGCAAAAAATAGACCCTTTTTTTCCTAACCTTCCACACTTTCAACATACCCATTGCAAACCAAGGTGTAATTGCTACTTTACTATATATACCCAATATACGCAATACAAAGGGTTGCCCTTATCCCGCACACTCTAAGATTTTTCAAAGTTTGATGAGGCAATATGGGTCTACTTGTATAACATCTATCAATTTTTCATTAAGACACTAAGCACTAATTTGAGCAAAAAAAATTTACACTTTAACCTTAACATAGACTTACAACACACAAGTTGAATCAGAGCTATCGTACTTATTTGTGGAAAAGGGAAGCAATCAGGTGAATGACTGAAGATGAAATCATAAGTGTAGAAAAGGATAGATTTTATTTGTGTGACTTGATTAAAGAAAAAGAAAAATGAATATAAATTTCAATGGTTGTCCCTTCTCTCAGTCGAAAGTAGGTTGGACCTTCAATATTATGAGCAAGCAACCCTTGTATGCTCTTCTATTCTAAGAAAACAACCTTCTTGGAGGATGGTAGGAAACATATTTTATCTCAAATGGCACCACTGTCACTCTGATATGAACCACATACATCTAACTGCTCCATACTTGTAACCAGATTATTGTTTTTGGCAGGTTATATTAGATAGAGTCATGAACCATAAACAAAAACAAGAGAATAACAAGCAGTGTTCTCATTTTCATACACATCAAAACTAGAAAATACGTAATTTTCAATTGAATAATCAACTGAAGTTAGTACGATTAAGATGGAATCTGATGCAATACTATGATGACCAATTTATAGAGGTAGTAATAAATTGTAAGAGACTCTTGAAATAGGAATTTGGAACAAAAAATCTTGCTTGAGTTACACAGAAAAAATCTACAAAAAACTCTTCAAACCTTTCTAGTATATCACTTTGAACTATAGGTTTTTGGCACCCTAATTTCTTTCTACCACTTCTTGGGTTTTTCACCTAAAAGGGGAGATATGGGCCAAAAACCTTGGTGGTTCAATCAAATTAATGTAGGTATGATGTAATTAAGACTAAATGAGATGATCTAAATGCAAATAAACTAAGTAATTGATTGAGTTTGAATGCAAAACCTAAGAAACAAGTGGTGTTTTAAAACACATTGTGTAATGCAACAACACCTAGAAACGGATGCAAAACTAAACAGAAATGAACCAAACTGAAAGTGTGCACCTGGAATGTGGATAAGGACTGGAAATGACATTTGAAATGTTGTTGATGTTGATTTTCAGGCCTGGAGGGACTCATTCGCCATTATGGGCGAATCAATCCCAGTTCTACAAAATTGAGCTAGAACTATTTCTAACAAAAGGGTATCTAAAAATGCAAAAAACTCAAAATTGACCTGGAAGTGGGACACATTCACCACTCATGGAGAATGAATCCACTTTTGAATTTTTGAATATTCAAAGGTGGAATCTGGAGCTCTCAATCTGCACTTTGATTCTCTACAGGTGTCCTCTTCTAAAACTCTAATTTCTGAACCTGAAAGTGGGTTTTTGTTGATATTTAACTTTTTGAATGAAAAGAAGACTTGAGAAACCTTGTAACTTTATCTCCAATGATTTTCCAAGCTTCCAAAGTTCCTAAATCTATAAACACACAAGAAGGGAAGAAGAAATGTTGAATGTTAGGGCATGGGGGTTTGCCTTAGTCAAACCCCTTTTAGGTAATTAAACCAAAATACAGAAATAATACAATGAAACATGCAATAATGGAGTTTATTACCTTGCCATGATGTTTGATCTTGAATTTCTACAACAAAACATGAAGGATTTTCCCTTGAATGTCTAAAAATTGATATCTTGGTGACTTGAAATGATAAAAACCGTAAGTTGCTTGACTTGAGATGGAAAATTGGTGGATGAATAATGATAAGAGATAAGAGATGTGAATTAGGGTTAAAATACTTATATTTATAGGCATTTCACCTATTTCACTCATTAATACCTCATCACAAGCTGACATGAAGTAATAATAATCTTGAATTTCACTATTTTCCCACTCAACGGTCAAAATTGTGCCAAATGGGATTGATTCACCACACATGGAGAATGGGTCCCACCTAGATGGGACTGATTCACCATGCATGGCGAATGGGTCTCACAAGGGCCATTCTGATAGCTAAGACGTCAGGAGATAAGGAAATAAGGTTTAAATTGCAACCTTATTAGGTATTTGATCAATTTAAGCCTCAAGATGCACAATATGGGTTAATAAGGGCCTATTAGTGATGATGTAAAGGTCAATTAAGGCTTGGGACACAAAATTCAATGTGAAAGTGTGATTAAATACATTTTACAACACTAAAATGAGGTCCACATAGCCTAGGAAGGCACAAAAACCAATGTGAATGTGCAAGACACATTACAACACTAGTTTAACATTAACTTTAATTCATAAGCCTTCTAGATTTATGTGAAGATGTAATTAAATATGTTTTATAATGTTGAATTAAGGGGGAATGGGATCATTAAGTCTAGAAAAGCATGAAAGTATCTTACAACACTTTATGTACAACACCTTTACAAGACATTGATAAAATAATTTAAAAGGGTCCAAGACCTTGTGTGGATGCATAAAAAGCCTCACAACACTAAATCAAGGCCTCATTAAGTCCAATTTATCATGAATTATTACCATGTCAAGCAAAGGGTACTTTTTTCTAGGGCACATTTAGCCCCCACTTTAGTGAGAGGATGAACTTGCTTCAAACTCACACTAAAGTAGACATTCAAGAGAGATCAGAGTGTTCAGATGTAGATGACAAAGAATGATAAAGATAAAGAAGGTGGTCAAGCCCCCAGGATCCAAGATCCTAAGTCAAACCAACAAGATACATAATCATACAATGACAAGAAAGAGAAAGATGAAAATGAAAAGCTTCAATCATTTATCCAACTAGTTATGGATTAGATCCAGGTTGTTTGTTTCAGAAAGAAAATGCATACTCACTTTGGGGTAATGAAACTCTTGGTTGTCCACTGGGTGAGAAATCCCAAAATGTATACTCACTTTGGGGCCACAAAACTTTTGGTCATTTGCGGGTTGAGACTGATATGGGGTGGAGTCTGATCAGTCTCCAAGTGAGAGATTGTTGGTATATGGAGCCTAATCAGACTCAAAGGTTAAATTTTCCCCACTTTTATCAATGCAGTTTCCCCCCAATCATTTACCGAGGTCAAGGTGCAGCGCCCCTTGCGAGGATTTGGGGGCAGTGCCCCTTGTGGGGTCCAGGGGCAATGCCCCTTGCGGGGTCCAGGAGCATAAAGGCATTGGGTGCTATTTTTCTATTGGCCAGCATAAAAAACCCTAATTTTTGTAACTGCCATATGTCTTGATAAAAGGCTAAGGGTTTGGGTTTCTATTGACATTGTATTGTAGCATTTACAGTGGTATTAAGTTGCAAGGATTATTGGTTGTAATCAGTTTGATTTACTGGATAATAATATTGGACTCCCTGTTGGTGGACGTAGCCCAAGTTTGGGTGAACCACGTTAAATATTGTCTCTTGCTATTATTATTTCTATGTTTTTCATTTCTTTGTTTAATATTTATTTGCATTTAATTAATATC
The DNA here is from genome assembly GCA_007258455.2 of Sequoia sempervirens. Classification (NCBI taxonomy): domain Eukaryota; kingdom Viridiplantae; phylum Streptophyta; class Pinopsida; order Cupressales; family Cupressaceae; genus Sequoia; species Sequoia sempervirens. The sequence goes on along the minus strand of VDFB02047230.1, from coordinate 27,711,832 downwards.
TTCTGCATACAATTCCTAACAGAGACAACCCAAAAGGTGAAGTACATACGCTAGTTGGTATGCACACACAAACACATAGGTGCATATGGGGAAATTCATTCCTTGGAATGGGATTCCCACTCAACCATATCAAATTTATATCTCTTGATAACTTTAATAAGGTGCCACAAAGAAGATGATGATTTTTGAGCTCTATGAGGTAAGCAAAACTTTGTATGCTTGACACTCATAGGCATTGTAAGTGTTGTAAGGAATGTTCAAAGGAATTTTGCTTAGTTAGTGCAATATCTCATCTTAAATAACATGATTCTGAATGTCTCCAAGAGAGGATAAGTGAAAACAGTCTCATCTTGTTTCCAAGAGAGGACACTTGTGCAAGATCTCATCCTGGGGAACATTGTACCTAATGCTTCCAAGAAGAAGAAAATCACACAATGAAATGTGAATGGTGATGTATGCCCCCACTTTAAAGTGGTTGTGAACACCAGTATTGAGAGCAATTTCTTTAAAGTAGAAGGAGAAATGAGAGATTACTTGGAAAACCCTATGCCAAGTCATATGTTTTTGAGAAGCTACGTCATGAAAAAGAGAAGTATGTCATAGGTGAGCCAACTTAAGGCATGTTGTCCACATCCCAAGCTTGCTCTTATGTAGTCATGAAAGGTTAACGATTAGCCAAAGGAGGAAACAACAAGTGACATACAAGGACAAGGCCACATAACCCCGTGCCCCCACTGAGTGTAGGACAAGAGTGAGCCGAAATGATTGATGAAATGTAAGTGAGTGAAAATCGGTATTAATTAGAGGAATTAGGTGGCCCCATAGAGGGAAGCATACCAAACTCCTGAAAATGTTGGATTTTATGACTCAAAGCTTTACATTCATTAGTGGAATGACCATGAACTCTATGATAGGCACATAATGAAGTTTTGTAATGGCATTTCTTTCAAGTTCTTGGAGGGATGGTGATCAAGTGATCTTGGAGGAGTCTCGACAAGATGCCATCTTGATCAATGGTAGAAGCTGGTCTTATAGTCGGTGTGAAAGATTCATCTTTCTTAGTAGTAGATGTCATACTTACACAAGTTTCTCTAGATTACAAATCATTGGTATCTTGTGAGATGACATTGACATTAAGCGAAGAGTTTGTTGTTTGTGTCATATTGTTCAAAGGATGATGTTTAAGACCACTAGTGTTTATCAATTCATGATGTTTTACAGTTAAGGTTGGCTTAGAAGAATTTTGTGTGAGAGTGTTGATGTTGACTGAAGGTGTGGTGATCTCTATCATAGGACAATAATCAAGACCATGAGTTGCTTGTTGTGTGATAGGGTCTATAGGGTTGCAAAAACCTTGATCGTGAGCACCACATCCTTTTCCACTATATCCAAGTTGTTTCATAATCTCATAACCTTTTCCATAAAGCATTTTCATTGCTTTGGAATTGGGTGGTTGTCCATTATTGTGTTCATCAAAGGTTGTTGTGTAGTTTTCTTCTTTGTCTAAAGTGGTTGAGGTGGATGCTTCTGAAGGGTTGTCCACATTTTCATTTTCCCTATTTGAAATTTTGTGGATGATTTTGTATTTTCCCATGAATTCATGCTCAAAATCCAACGAACCCCAATCATCTTCTAATAGCATCGTGATTTGTTCACTATGTTGTTGTTTGTCCTTTTGTTATGCAGGTTCTACTTGTGTGGTTGGTGTTAATGTTCTCAATGGGTTCTCTTTGTTTTTCTCAAGTTGCAAGACACTATAAGGCTCATGATCACTGTCGATTGTGCACACTTTTTCATTGTAGATGTATTTCATTTTTTATGAAGAGTGGAAGGAACACTATTCATAGCATGAATCCATAGCTTGCCTAGAAGAAGGTTATATGAAAGATCATGAGGCATAACCTAGATTGGTGTGTTTAATCTAACTTCTCCAACTATAATAGGTAAAGTGATGACACCAAGTGGTGTCTTTTCAACATTGTAAAAACCCTTAATAGATAAAGATTAGGGTTGAATTTTTTATTTATCACACAAAGCCTATCCAAAATATTTACGCTACACACATTAAGGGTTGAGCCATTGTTAATAAGGGTTCACTTTATTCCTATCCGATTGTATTGAGCAATGATCATGAAAGCTTCATTTTTTTTTTACACTTCCAAAGGGGGGAGTTCACTTTGGTGGAAAAAAATGTCAGAATTTATTTCTTGGATCATGGTGGATATGTCAGTTGGTTGTGCATTAGAAGGGTCAGGAACTTGTTGTAAAGTTGTTTGAATCATGTTGTGATAGTGAGGGGTGGCTTGAATAAGATCCCATGATGATATCTTAGCAGAAGTATTATTTAGCTATTTGACAAGATTGTACTCCTTTCCATTAGGAAGACCTAGTAAGAAAGGTCTATAGGGGCTAAGATTAGGCAAAGGTAAGGGTTTTGGGGTTGGTTGCAGTGATTGTGGATTATTTTGAGTGTTATATGCATGAGCAATGGTATTATGAATCAGTTGCTATGAAACATTATTCTGAGGAGGGTAAAGGATAAGTTCATTTTTGTTTGGAGTTTATTGTTTGTGCAAAGGTGGGTAGAGAATTAGAGGGTTGGTAAGATGTCCCATGGGGTATGTATGAGGTCCATTGATCAAGGGGGGTCTAATGGACACTTGCACAATCATAACCTCAGCAGTCTTGGTTTGTTGTATCTCTAATATAGGGTAATCCAAAATCACCTTTTTATTGGAGGAAGACATATTATTATTGTTGCCATTTTCTAGCATCATGATATTCTCCCTAGAAGGAGAGTTCTTAGGAGAACAACAAGCCACATGTTCTTGACAAGAAAGGATTGGTTCTTCCACAATAACTTCATTGCCAATAGGGGCAATGATCAATGATGGGATTATCAAGAGGGGGATGATTAGGAGAAGGTGTTAGTTGAATGTCCATTGTCTTTAAGATCTCATTCTCTTGTTCTAGATTATCTACCCTAGGAGGAGAGCTTGTAATATGTTTATCCAAGTTTGAGGTTTGTAAAGTAGCTTCATCACAAGTGGGGAAGGCATCAAGTGAAGGACCACTATGATTTTCAAAAAGATTATCCCAAACGGGAGGAGCATGAGGGAAGGGAGGATCAAGGGTAGCATGACTCTTAATAGGGATGTTGTCTAACACCAACCTACCCTCTCTACATCGAGGAGGGATATTAAGAGATAGGAAAGTGTAGTTGTCATGGTTATGAAGACTAGGTAAGGTGATGTTTAGAAATGTATCTATGATTGCAACCTCTTGTCATCTAACATCTTCCAAAGGGGAATGAGGAGATGGAAAATCAAGACTCTCAATTCTTGTACCTTCTTTCACCAAGATACCTTCGTAACTAATAGGAGAGGTATCAGGGAAAGGAAAAGTATGATTGTTATAATTGTCTACACTACCATTCTCACCAATGGGAAATGTAAGGTTAAGGATTGTGTCAATGGTTTAATCATGTGTCTTAAAGTCCTCATTGTTGTAATCAAAATTGAGCTCATAAGAGGGAATGTTGTGCTTACACAATCCATTATTAATGAAATTAAAGCCACATATTTTGAAAGAAAACATGCTATGATGAAAATGGAAAGAAAGTACAATACAATGACTTAAAAGGAAATGCAATTTCTAATTTTTAAGCAAGCTACTTTGTTTACACGATGTAACAATTTGAAAATGAAATGTTGTGAATGCAAAAGTGCAACTAAGCAATGCATGAAATGAGCTATTGTAGGCTAGACTTAATGAAATGCAAGATACCGAAATGCAACCAACTGATATAGGTATGAAATGGCACCAAAAAAAAGCCTAAAAATAGGGTTTTCAATTCCATAAAGGGTTGTTTCAGGGGTCAAAAGGGATTGATTTTCCCAGGGTGGTGAATGAGTCCCTTTATGGAATTTTTTAGAAATTTTAGAAATTTTTGAGGGATTTTGATGTTATCTGAGTGCTATGATGTAGACCTAAATGAAAAATACAAAATTTCATAAAATCTAAATGAATTTAGATGCCAACAATGCAACCTAAATGCACTTTTATGGATGCAAAATTGAACACCTAGCATGCGAATGAATCATGCAAACCATAATGCAAGCTAGATCTATGATGAAGGACACCAAATCAGAAAAGAGAAGTATTTGAAAAGCTGGTTCACCAAAATGAACCATAGCTAGATCTTTTGGCCCTTCTTTCTCCTTTTAGGTGAAAAACCCTAGAAGTGGTAGAAAGAAATTAGGGTGCCAAAAATCTATGGTTCACACTTTCAAACAAAATTCGCACAACTAAGACAAGACTTACGGCATGGTATTTGAAGATTCAAACAATAGACAAAGCTTTTGAGTGCTCATAAATATAGTTTTTTCAATAAATATGAATAATACATGTAGTTTTGGATTCAAGATTATCGAGAAATTAAGAAAGAAAATAAATTTTGCAAAGACTAAAATTATGAAAATATGATATTTTCAAATATTTATCAGAAGGTAACCCTTGTATCACCAGTACTTACTGAGCAAAAAATGGTGTCAAATTATTCAATAATACCTTACAAAAAATAAGAGATCAAAATACTACCTGCTATGACATAGATCTTTCAATATAGTGTGTTGATAAAGTTTTGTAGTAAAAATTGAAGAGCCCTGCCATCAAAATCCGAATGAGGAACCATGTATGAGCTATTGGGGTAGAAAGAATTCCTAGTGTGCCTGTTATTTATCTCTCATTTTTTAAAAGAGTAAAGTTAAAAAAATTTAGGAGATTTTATAAATAGTCCTATCATGGATTTTGTGATAATGGGTTAGTGTAAAAATTTTAAGTTCAAAAATCTTATCAAATTGATGGTTTCATAATTATTTTTTAGCAATAAGGAATGGTAAATCTATAGTTGAATCTACAATCATATGATTAAATCTTTAAAACTAGCAATCACATCTTGGTGTGCAATGAATAGGTTGAAGATGTTTGGAAGGTCAATTAGGAAAAAAATTGGTATATTTTTTGCATACATTTGTGCAACATATATGAGATCAATTGTTAGGTCATTTAGAAAATGATATTGTTTGTGCAACAAAGGTCTCAATAGAGAAGTGAGCTTCAAATCAACTATACATCCACTTAGAAGGATCTAAACACAATTAAAATTTCAAAACCTTTGAATCAAAAAGATAAATAGGCTCCATTACCAATAGGCTCATATTATTTTTATAATAGGGAGAGAGGGAGGGAGAGAGAGAGAGAGAGAGAGAGAGAGAAATAGGGATAGAAAGAGGGAGATACATAAGAGAGAGAGAGAGAGAGAGATGAAAATTGAAATGGAGATGTAGATGGAGAAGGAGAGGGATATGGAGAGTAGAGGGAGAGATAAATAGAGAAAGGGGATAGAGGGATAGATAGATATGGAAGAGATAAATATGTATAGAGAGAGAGGGGGGGAGATATAGAAATCTAAAGATTGAGATAGGATGTAATATATAAAAAGAGGTAGAGAGAGGGAAATATATAAAGGTAGAGAGAGATGGAGAGATAATGGGATAGAGATAGAGAGGCAAAGAGATAGATATAGACCTATTATAGCTAGAGATAGGGATGGAGAATCGAGGAGTGTGTATGTATGTGTGTATGAGTAAGAGAGAGATAGATATGTATAAATAGATAGAGATGGAGATAAATATAGAGAGGAGAGAGGAGAATTATAGAGAGATATATAGGAGAGGGAGTGATAGGGAGAGATGGAAAGATAGGTACATAGAAAGAGGGAGAGATAGGGATATAAAGGAGAGATATATAGATATAGTTGGGGGAAGATAAAGGGGCTAATAGAGAAAAAAGGAGAGAGATAGATATATAGAGGAATAGCTGGAAGGAGAGAAGAAGAGGGAGAGGGAGAAATAGATATAGAAAGAGGGAGACAATGAAAGAGGGGGAGATGGAGAGAGAAAGATAAAGATCTACAATAAGTGATATTTAGAGACAGGTAGAAAGGGGGGAGGGAGAGAGATTAGGAGGATGGAGGGAGAGATGGAGTGAATAAGAGAGAGATAATGAGATATAAATAAAGAAGGGAGGGAGAGGGAGAGAAATAGAGGGAGAATAGATAAGTAGAGAGGTATAGAAAGAGATAGTGATAGGGAGAGAAGGGGAGGGATAGATAGGGATAGAGAGAGAGGTAAGGATATAGAGATAGGGTGAGAGAGAGAGATAGGAAGATAGATATGGAGATGAAATGGAGATATAGAGAGAGGGAGAAAGATAGAGGGAGAGATGGAGGGATATAAATAGAGAGATAAAGTTATATATAGAGAGAGGCAGAGAGAGGAAGATATATAAAGAGGTAGGGAGAGGTATAGATGAGGAGATATATAAAGAGAGATGGGAAGAGAAAGAGATATTTCTTTATATGTCTCTATCTATCTCTATGTTTCTTGAGCATTGAAATAAAAGGAAAAAAGGGGGGAAAATCCCTAAGTTACTTTGATATAGAGAACCTAGGATTCAAGGGTCCCTCTGCCCTTATTTTATTAGAATCACCAACCACAAAGCCAAGAGATTGACTTTCAACCTCAATGGTGAGTCAATTAGACCTAGGTTGGTGAGTTCTTTGGGGGTTTAGGATGATTATGAAATATTTGAAACAATGAAACTAAATGAACTATGTGTCCTAATATGTAAAATGTAGATTTTTGAAGAGACTTTAACTTGGGTGCATATAATGTGTGAATTTATTTTTCATATGTCTCCTTCCATCACGTCGAAATTGAAAATGTTTGCAAGTTGAAAATTTTCATGGATACTTGTATTGATATTAGAATTAATGCAAGGAAGTGAAGTTTAGATGACTTCATGTGTGGAATGTTTGGTAAGTTCTCTATTGCATGTTGGATGAAAGGTTTCGTGTAGCTATTTAATCCCTCCATGTGACTTATGTTGGTCACTTAGTTATGTGAAGTGTTTCAAGTTGATAATTTATTTTGATTTACGGATGAAGATATTTCTTGTGTTAAATAAGTACCATCATTTGTATTTTGGGTTTTTTCTTATGGTCAAAATTAGTCACCAACTCTTTTGACGATTGATTTCACGACCCTTGGTCGTACTTGATGTATTACTGAAATTGTCAAAATTTTCATAGTGTTGAATTTAATGATTCTTCTCTCTTTTAAGTTTTACTTTAAATCTCTTGGTGACTATTCCAAATGTTTGACATCATTGGTTCTATGTTGTGTTAAGTGTTGTACCCTATCAAGTTCACCATGAATGATGATATAATGTTTGAGGGAGTAGAATGTGGATAACATACCGATCTTGTATTAATATCATGATTGAATTTTATCTTACAACTTTATGATTAGTGGAATATATGTTGCGAAATATGATGAATGATATGATATGCATTGTGTGGATAATCATGAGATGAAGTAAATTTCTCTATGTGACTAATATTAATGTATTATTTCTATTTATGCAAGATGTGCTAAATTAAGGAAAGATTATCTTCTTGTATATGCTTGATATGCTTGAGTATGGGCAATGGTGATTTTACTTTATGGGATGGGTGTCGAATGTGGAACAATAGAGAAGGATGATCCTCTTTTTGAGATTTTTCATTTATTTTCAAGCGCTTTGGCCAAAGCCCAAATCATTGAAAAAAATGATTTAGCCTAACAAATTTTATTTAATATAATTCTTTGTCACATCTTGGAAATAATACATTTCTATATCATATATATACATGTAGATGTTTTAGGCTTACACCAGATTCCCCCTACCACAAAATATTTTGAGGTAGCTAGGCACTTCATGCAAGGTCGGTAGATCTTCAGGTAGGAAGAACTCTATGGAAGTATAAACCTCATGGTTGGGTGGAAAAACACCCAAATCATGCTTTTGTCTTTAGACTATCCATGTGTGGGTCGATGGTAGCCAAAGACTTCATAGATTATGTTCATATATCATTACTTGTTCATTACTTGTATTATAAACCATCATGGATATAGTGTTATGCTTTTCTCATGTGAAGATATAACAAATATGCAATTATTTCTCATGTTGTGATTATCTCTACTAAATTAATTATTGCTTACCTTTGACTCTTGTATATTAACATTTGAATCTCTATATGAGCATAATTTATAAGGACAATATATGTAATGCCCCGTCGCAAGAAATATAGTGAACTCAGGAACACTTTGCATTTGTGTAACACTGCATTGCACTGCTTTGCACAAACACTAATAGGGAACCCAGCGGGGTGCGTAGCATGTTCCACTCGACTACGTGGACCCAAAGGCCCACCCCCTGTGCTAGGAGCTAACTCTGATTTTTCTTATGTCAAGTTGCCTAACTCTAATTTTTTTGCCACTTAAGAGCCTATTTTTTCCATGATGATCCTACACATACCCTTATACACTACAGGTTCCCAACACACACTCAAAACATGACTACCAAAAAAAAAACCATTACATAAAGATCCTTAATCCAAAATTTAGTACAAGAAGAAAACAATTCCCGAGAAACATTGAAGTCAATCATTCATTTCACCATACACCCAAGGTAGTAAATTTCGAGGAACCCCCAAGTAGACCAATGTATTTTAATTATGTTCATTAAGAAGTAACTTAAAATATCTAAGAAGTTATCTAAGCATATTTCCTAATTAATCCAATAAATATTTTAAAACATATAAATAATCGTTTACAATTGTTCACGCACTCCTTAAGAACTCATTCATATTGTTAAAGAAACTATACAAAATTATCTTAATTCTACACATGCAATTCAAGTTAACAAAGCTATAATATAAAAATTACTATTAAATAATTCACAAGGAAACAAACATTTATTTAATGATAGGAATACTCTATCATAAAACCCATTATTAAATAAACCTACTCAAACCTATTCCCCATATATTATAAACTTATTCAAATGACCTATTATAAACTTATTCAAATGACCTATCTAACATAGGTATCCTTCAATAACCATAATATAAATATATAATCCTATAAATGCAATATACGTATAATATATAAAATTATAAAATAGGCACGGTTGGGAGAAGATAAATGATCTATCATTTCGTTTATTTAAAATTCAAAAGAACTACATAATTAAATGTTCAATAAAAGAGAAGACTATTCCATATCATATTCAAATAACAATTTCATCGAGCATTCAAAACAATTAGTTTACCTCTTATTTTTACATTGTTACAAAATCTCTTTAAATAATCAAAAATAATCAAAGTGCTTAAATGAACAAATTTTATAACTATTAAAAATACATATCACCATATATACATAAATATAATTTGTATTCACTGTTGTTTTTATATACGGTTAATATCAGCATACCCAGCTGTCAACAACATAACAGTTTTATTCAGAATATTTTTGCAGAGTATAAATCGTTTTAATACCAAATCTAAGACTTTTAGAATAATGTTGCAGACAACCAAAATTTTCATTCCCGAACCCAAAATCAACTATTTTTCCCTCTTTCCCAATGTTAATCTATATTAAAACCAAGATTGATTTCTTTTCCAGACAAAAACAAGCAATATTATCAAAAATAAGGCAAGTTTCCCATTTCCAATCCCATGTTTTTAACTTTTTCCAACTTTTTCCATTTCCTCATGCTTTTACACACCAGTTTTGAATCCTTATTTCTTAAAATCACATTATTAGTAATTACCTTTACTTGATCATAAATTATTACAATATTATTTAAAAACTGTGGAATTTAATCCAATTATTTAATAAAACATTTGTTTTATTTTAACAAGGCAAGTCTAATTCGCTTATTACAAGAGGCATATTACAATGGCATCCATCAAAAAAACAAAATTCAACGTAAAGAAAAATTCTTTAGTTTGAATTTCACATGCAAATGACATTAAGCTAGCATAATTTGAGGTGCAAATGACATTCAGCTAGCATAATTGCATTCATTGTATGTAGACCATTTGTCAAACAGATTTAAAGTAGATATAAATCGATTTGATATCTTACTCACTCTAAAATACTTATTTTTTATATTAGAATCAATTTTATAATGATTTCATTTTTATTATTATTACTACTAAAATTTAATATTAATAATTATAATTAATTTAATTATAGTAATTATTATAATAAATTAGTATTTATATAACATTATTATTTATATAAAATAGGTCCGGGTATTTATTTTCATCATTTTTTCTCTTTCTTTATATATATTTATACATTATTTTTATTTTTATATATTTTTTTATGTCAGAGGTGGCATCCAAAAATCTTTGTTTGGAAAAACTAATCAAGTTAAATTTGATATGCAAGTGGGGGTAATGTTGTTTTTTTATATTTTAAAAACAATTTATTTTAAAAAATAAATTAAAACTAAATACTTAGTGTCATTACATGGAATCCATCAAAAAACAATGTGTAAGGAAAAACCCTTCATGTTAAAAATCACGTGCAAGTGGCAAGGAAAAAAACTGCTTGAGTGATTTTTATTTTTTTATCTCATAGATTAGGATAGTTTTTAGTTTTTTGCTTTGTTTTTAAAGCATTTTAAAGTTGTTTTATTCATAGCTTTCTTTAGATGTTCTTATCTTTGAATTCATGAAGACCTCTATTAAATGAGACTATTGTAACTCTTTTTAATCATCAAAAAATAAAATCTTTGTTTTGTTGTAGTAGCAGTTAGTAGTTTTCTATTTTATTTTTCTTGTCTGTAAAATAGGTGAGCAAAATTTTTTGAAAATAGATGTTGGTTTTTCCTCCATTATCATGGCTAATGATTTCAATTGAATAAAATATAAGAGCCTTTTTATTTATACAAAGCTTTCAAGAACATGAATTTTCTTAAAATATGTTCAAAATAGTTTTCATCCAAAACTCATTTACAACAATTTATAGAAAGGGAAGTTTTTGTCTCTAACCATCAGGAACATAATAGATATTTGTGGTGTCTCTCATAATTTGGGGGTTAAAATCACATTGAGGCTCACACATAAATTTCTAATAGAACAAAGATATTATTCCTAGGGTTATTTAGGCTATTAGACTAACATGACTTATTTCAGGCATTAGGGTATTAAATTGACGCAGATGAATATCACAGGTACTAATGCTTAATATCTTTTATAAGATCACAATTTCTTTACTGGACTCTGTAAAATCTTGAATATATTTTTTCGCAAGAATAAAAGTATAGATTTCCTTTTCACATTTATGTTATGCCTAGCAATCAACTGAATTCTTCTAACTTCGAGTTTGAATAACTTTCCCCTTGCTTCCATATACTCTCTTGTTTTTTCTCAGTAAAAATCTTATACATTTATTTTTGTGATTATCTTTGTAGTTTTGTTCATGGGAGATTTCCATATGAAGTTATTAAGCCAGATCTGGTTCTAAGGAACATTTTGTTGAGCATGCTTCAAAGAAAATTGGTATGTATTGAGGTTTACCTTTTCTTTTCTTCTCATAAGTCTATGATTGCTAAATGTGAACACCCATCAAAAGCTCAAATCACCTCAATAGCTCTACCTAATCACTAGACCATGGAGTAGACTGTTGTTTCCAATTGAGATGCATAAATTGAATTTTTAAGTTCTCCAAATCTTCTTAAAAAGAGCCCACCAAGATTTGTATGGTTGTACGATTCTTAACCATACCCACTTCTTACCAATATATTTTAATGTGACTACTAAAAACTTAAATGAAAATGAAGTAGAACATTAATGTTTATCATCAATGCAACTTTTTGTATAGATATTTGCAAATTCAGATAGAGGTCATGCAACCAAGATCCTGAAGAAATTATCCTTAGAGGATTGTTTTGAAGATATTATCTGCTTTGAGAGCCTTAATATGGATTATCCTTACTAGCAACAAGATGGGGAATGCAATCCTCTTCTCCTATTATCATCAAACCATCAGTTGAGGCCTTTAAGTGGGTGATTGCCATTGCAAATTCAAACCCTTGGAGAATAGTAAGTTTGAAGAAATTTGCATGTTAATTTTTCTACATATTCTACATAGTAGTATCTTCACAATGGTACTTATTGAGTCCATGTTGCAGGTGTTCTTTGATGACAATTGTAGAAACATAGTAGGAGAAAAAGAAATAGGCATTAATACAGTCCTTGTAAGTTCCCAAACAAAAATAGAATTTAGAAACAAGTCTAATTTTACATAAATTCCTGCAATAATTTTATTGTTGCCTCAATTAACTACTTTCTAATAGAATTCAACATATGATTTTTAAGGTTGGTAGCTCTGAGAAAAGTGAGGGAGCTAATTATGTGATGGAAGATATTCATAATGTGAAGCACATCATTCATGATATTTGGGGTGAGATAGAAAGTTACAGAGCACAAGACAAAAATGGTTGTTCAACTAGAATAGACAAATCCATTGAAGTTTCTCCCAATTCTGTTGTAGCCTAAGAGACTTGCATTTTATACTTTTGTAAGCAGTCTCTGAAAAGAGGATCTCTCGAAGGCAAGAAGAGATTGCATTGATGTATGTAGCATAAGTTCATTTGTAACTGTGAATGTGTATAATTTGTCCAATATTTAGAATAATAAAAACTAATTTGTAATTATAAATGAAAATAATTTGTCAAGTAATTAGAATATTACGAACAATGGGTATAAGTAGCAGAGGAGAATAATGACAAATTTATGTAGTAGAAGCAAATCATAATTGCACATTTTTTTTAATTGAAAGTAGCATTTATATATTAACTCAATTATTAAATGGTTTTTATAATATAATAAGAATAAATGTATAAGTTGAAAAATTATTTATAAAGGTTATAAAAAAAGTTTCAAAACCATAAATTTTTATGTAGTGTATAATGCATAAGGAACACAAAACATGTTACATATGTACACTATATCTAACAAATCTCATATTTATTGAATATTTTGTTGTACACTATATCTAACAAATCTCATATTTATTGAATATTTTGCATAGGAGGTCATGAGATATAAAATTAGTTGCTAAGGATAATTATGCCCATTAATTTTCTACACTAAGAAAATTCTCAATACTAACAAAATTTTTCAATGAGTTAGCTACATTCTCTAAGGTATCAATCTTCTTCAACAATACCATGTTGTCTTCAACTATGTCTAACAGAATGATAGTGTACATTAATTTATTTTTCCTACCATAATTGGTAAGGTTTTTTGCTAAATGAGTTCCACTTTGACTATCACAATATATATTATTTGCATAAGAGACCGATATTTAAACATAATCTTTGTAACTATGTTTATAACTTTGTGAAAAGAAACCAATATTTGAACACAATCTTTGTAACTTTATAGCCTCCTTGCATGCTTGAGTTGTTGGCATATACTTAGCTTTTGTACTTGAGAGTGCAACAGTTACCTACCTCTTGCTCATCTAACTAAATATTCTACCAAACAAATAAAAAATATAACCATTTGTAGATCTTTGACATAGACAATCACACACCAGTTACTAGGTATTAGTTTAGATTTTTGTAATGCATGAAATATTAACTTTATATTTCCTTAGTTATTTTTCTATTGCAACAATCTCCTTTTTCATCAACCTATTTAAAATGTATCATCTACATGAAGGGAATTGAGGTCGTACTCTTGAATAGATCATGAATTTGGTAAATCAAGGATAGGTAATCATTATAGTTGTTGAGGAATAAATCGATCTCATAGAAAATTTGGGCTTATTAGTTATACATGGACGCTCTCGAGCCTTGCCCAACTAAGCCAATATCTTAAGCATTGCATAAATCTAACTGCATAATCAATCCTGGTTCTTCTGAAAGAATTTAATGGTTACATATCACTTCACTTATATGGACCCTATCGTACTACTTTGAATGTTAATTAATTTATATTATGCCATGATTTGTCTTCCTCTTCAAGCTATTAGATTTAAAAATTGATTATAATTTTTTATTTGATAAATTGTTTTGATTAAAGGTAAAAGATGGGTTTTGAAGGGGTCTAGAACCCATTACAAAAGAGAGCAGCTAATATAAAAAGAAGAAACCATTACACAACAATCAACCCAGCAACAACAAAAAAACAACCAAAAAATAGCCAAAAAGATAGAAACCAGATAATAGCCCTACATATTATTCAGGATCTCCATAGCTTCCATTTCATTCTCAGCCATCTTGTGCACATTCTCCAGAATATATGATCCCTCAACAGAAGCACCAGCCTAAGCTTTCATTCTATTCCTGGTACGAACCCCTGGACCACCAGTCTTTACCTCATCAATCAAAATAGTACCTTTACCCACAACTTTCTCACCTTCACCAGCCATAGTCATCAGCTTACCACCAGCCACAACACCATCCACAAAAATGTTATTCTTTTTCTTTTTCTTCACAGGTGAAATAACCTTAGCAGAGACCGGAATATCCACACCCATAGAAGAATCACCCTTTTTTATAACAACATTCCTAATAACATCATTTTTTCCTCAAGAGAAGAGAACCTACTCTCCCAATTCTCTTTCAAATTAGTAGTCTCCTCTGCAACAGTATAAGCAACAATATTGAGAGACTCCATCACATGATCGATCTAGCTTTGGACAGAAACATCCTCAGCCTTACTAGCAACACCTCTTATTCTGATATTAGTCCTATTAATCTCATGAAAAAACCATTTAAACAGTTTAAACAACACATTGGCAGAATCACAGGCCAAACCCAACACATCAATCTCCTCACTATCAAAATTCTCAATACGCTTACCATATCCACATCCTCATTAGGAGTACAAGGAGGAGCTCACTGCTCAAAAACAACCTTATCTTTACCAACAGGAATTGGGGTCTTCAAAATCCACATGGAGTAGGAAATTTCCTCAACGACATCCTTCCTTTTTTGCATCCTATCCAAAATACCCACCTCCACAGCACCCACTCCCCTTTCCCTACCAAGATTCGGTAGCACAATCACAACACTAGGAGGAGCCTCTCCAACAACACCACCAACCAGGGTTAAAGGGAAACCCTTCTCCAGAAAAGGGTTCACACTCCGCACTTTACATTTCTTGTGACTAGACTTACCCCTCCTAACAGAAATCTCCTCCACCTCATCACTACAAGTCATGTAGCCCGCTTTGTCCCCCAGCTTCTTTTTTCCACTTTTTCCCACAACAACGAAGATAGGGCCCTCTTCCAAAGAAGCATAAGAATCTAAAACATAGTCAGCATCGCCATCCCTGTCTGACTCTGAATCCTCATTCAAAATAAGTTTCCTCCTCTTATTCTTTTGACCACCCCTTTCATCCCCCAAATCCATCTCATAACCCTCCCTGGGCTTAACAATTTTATCCTGCGGGGCGGCAGGGGTTTTTTGAACATCCAGGGTTTTGACATGCTTGTAAATAAGTAGAATCAACCCCACATGCAAAACAAGCTTCTTGGGGTTTTTAAATGCTCCTTAATCCCCAAATCTAGCAACATAAGCAAATAATAAGGGAAAGAAACCCATTTTTTGTGAAGAAAATGGTTGAGCAGAAGAAAATGATACTTATTGATCATAGTATACCTTCCTTCCAAAGTAACATACTTCACAATTTCCTCAACCACCTCACACCAACGTGCATTCAATGAATTTCGTTGATACCCACCACTCTCAACCGTCTTCAAGTCAACCACTTCATCATTTTTGAAGAAAATGTTCATCGCTACCTGCGCTTCTTTCTTATCCCTAAAAACCTTCATACCCTGCACGACAAGGCCAGTAATTTGGGCAATAAATTCTTCATCCAACATAATATCCCTCCCTTTCAGGTTCACAAACCTCTCCTTCCAACCTTGACCAAATAAATTTTTAACTTGGGGATTATTCCCATGTAGCTTTTCCATGTACAAAGTAAGGCCACCCTTCTCAAGGACTTCCCAAACCTCTTTCTTCTGCTTCATAGTCTCACAGGACCTTGGCCTAACCCTATTTCTATCCCCTCCCATGGCAGAAAATTTGACACACAGAGACCCAGCACTTAGCTAAAATCCCTTGCAACTAAGGCTAGAGTGAACCAAACTAGCCTTGAAGAACCAAAGACTCTCGAAACAAAGGAAAAAAATGCTCAAAATCCATGTGAAGTCAACCTCTAAACAAAGATGCAATAATGAACTACAAGCCTTGTAAAACCCACCACTTCTAATCAAATCTTGAACAACCTTAGTCAAGAAAATCAAGGACGTGACTAAGGACAACCAACCTTTCATTCGACATAAAATATTAGCACTCATTATTAACAATGGTAGAGGCCTCAAATGAAATAGGGTCATTCAACTCCCATTCCTTACTCTCACGAACACCATAGTTGGCCAAAAAAACCGCCAGCTTATTTCCTTGTAGTACCCCTCCATTTATGCTTATGTTTTCTGGTTACATGTTTTCATACTGTTAGTCTATGGTACTTTGTTTGGATACTTGGATCACTGATTTTGAGCGACAGTGGATTTACTTTGTGACATGTTGATACATGGTATTGCGATATTTAATTTTTGATATGCTTTGAGATAGCATAGATGTTTTCCTTCAGTTGATTATTGCTATATGTATGTTTATGATGGACTAACTGTTATTTAATTCGTCAGTCTATTGTGACGTGTATTGGTGTGGAGAACGGAATCGCATCACTCGCTTGCGAGTGCCCTGTGATGTCCGTGATTTTCTCCGCATGGTGTGCCTGTACAATGGTTTATATATATATATATGCATGTTATTGCTTGGTTGCAGGATTGTAGGTACATGACACCGACTCCACCTGGCTACTCAGGTCTGAGCATGTCAAGACTCAACGGAAATGTTGATTGGGAGGTAGTAGCATGGTTTATCCTAGTCTAGTCTATAACCCGGTCATAGTACATTGTCAGTTTTGTTTGGAGTCTTTAGTTGTCTTGTTTTGTCTTTTTCTGTTTGAATTGATTGCTTGGAAGGAAATTTTTTTTAATTAATAATAGTTTATTATGTTTTAATTACTGTTATTTAAATTAATTTTTAAATGTTAAAGAAATTATTTTTGCATTTTATTTAATTAATTAATTAGTTTGTTTGGTTGAATAATTTGATCCTAAAAGATTAAATTCATTTAATTAAATAAAATAATTTATTAAATTAATTAATTTATTAAATTAAATTGTTTTAAATGTGTGTAAATTAATTTAAATAAAATTTGGAAATAAATATTATTTAGAAATGGCATTTTGAATTGTTAAATAAAAATTGTATTTCATTTGTAAATTGAAATTGTAAATTTTAAATAAATTAATTTCATGCAAATCTTGAAAGGCAAGATCGCCGAGAAGTTGTTGAAGATATTTTCTTCTTCTCGACAAGTGTGCCAGTTGCATTGACTGTTTTTGGTTGAGGAAATTTGCCGGAGGTTATTTTGGATCTAGGAAAATACAGAAGTTTCTATTCTATTCTTCACAGGAAAAAAAAATATCAGTGCTCTGTTTAAAAATTTTGGTTTTTTATGCTTTTGTTTTTTTTGCAAATTTGTGGATATTCTCTGGTTCGTGTTTTGGGAATTGGTTCTCGGGAAAGGATTTGGAAGCTACAGGCAACACAGGCTCTCATCACCAAACCAATTTCTAAAGCTTCGGGATATCAGGTATTCCTCTTGTGGATTTAATTTGTTGTTTTGAAAAGAATAGTTGTGAAAGAAATTTCTTTAATTTAAATCCTCTGTATTTTTTAGAAGAATCCTTTACTGTTTATTCTCTAAAAGGGATTTATTGAATTTCTTTTCTTTTTGGAAAAATGAGTTTGTGTGAAAGGAAATTATTGATATATGGGAAAATGAAATTTATATTTCTAGAATTAAAAATTAGAATTCATCTGGAAAATAAAATTTTATGCGTACTGTGAAATTTCCCTATTTCCCCTTTGAAAATTTTACAGTTTCCCCTATTTCCCTTTGAAACCCCGTTGAATATTTATTTCAAATGAACCTCTGTAGAGTTTTCTAAAAAAATCCTCTGTATGAAAATCTTGTTAATTTGTATAAATATATATATATATAATATATATATATATATTTATACATATATTTTATCTTATTTATAAATTAGATTGTGAAAGAAGCTTATTTTTAATTATGTGAGTAATTAATTTAAATCGCCGTACAGGCGTATGATATTAAAAAAATGGATTAAGATTTCCGTTCATGCGAATTGAAATTTCGCAGGTTGAAATCCGTTTTAATTTATATGTAATAAAATGCATTTTATTTTATGCATAGTAGGCGGTGGAGAGGGCGCAGGGGCCACTCCACAGCCGCCCATGGAGGGCAGCGGCTGTGGAGGCAGCGCACAGGTGCACAGGCTGCCGCCACAGCCATGGCCCATTAGGGACGGCTGCGAATGCGGCCGAAACCCTAGTTTAATTCCTTTGTAATGTATAACGAAATTTCGAATGGAGTGCGTATGGATTTATTAAACATTTGTCATTCGAAATTTTAATATAAATAATTTACATTAAATAAGAATATATATATATATATATATGTGTATATGTATATATATATATATATATTTGTTTTTAATATTATATAGGAAATTGAATATTTAAATATTTGTTTTTAAAATTTAAAAGGATTATTTAATGAATTAGTTGTTTGTAGATATATGTGAAGTATGAGATCCACTAGTTCTAAATATTATGATTGAAAGAATAAATTTAGTTTTTGTTTTTATGTGAAATTGAGGAAGTTAAAATTAGAATAATTTAATGCAATTTTCCTTATCGTTTGAGAAAAGAATTACAATTAAATTGCTATAATTTCATGCTATATCTTTTGAATGACTGGATTTAGTATATCCGAACAGTAGACATTTACTTTTCTTGATTTGCTTTTAATCGTGTTTCTTTTTGGGAAAATTGGGAAAGTCTTAGTTGTATAAGTCTTCCAGAATGATCTGTATAGTAAGGGTGTATTATTGTTCAAATGCATTTCATGAGTTGACTTGGGTTGTGCACGTGTTAGAATATGGTGTTTTGTTACCTAGTTTATGATAAAAGTTTTAATGACCGTTGTGTGTGTCATTTGTTATTATGTGATTGAATTTTGTGCACCTTGTAAACCCTAGTCAGGAAAACTTAGTATACCTTTGTTATGTTTAGGGGAGTGGCTCTATGTAAGGGCCGACACACAAAGTGGTGTCAGGGTAACTTACAAAGAGTTAGTAAGTCAGTGATAACTAAATAACATAGTAGTTAGATTTAAAAACCTTTAACAAGATGTTTATGCCTCACTTAATGACTCTTGAGCTAATTCAGTCTTGAGTATAAGATGAGAAGGCCTGGAATGGCAAATCAATGTCTTGTTTCTTCAAAAGATATTTGATTCCGCAATGGTTTGCAATGGGGCCGGGTTTCGTAAGAGGTTTCCAGGGTAACCCTGGTTTGGGGCCAGAACCTAGGAAGAAACACCAGGGTAACATTTGCAATATTGTGATGACACTCCACCTAAAATAATAGTTAACCTTATGTATGTAGTACATTCAATTTTCTTAAATCTGGAAGCAATGTAACCATCAATTAGTTATGTATTTGTGTCTAGGGTTAGTAGATTATGTCTAGGTAACCATATTACTATCTCCTAGCATGGGGGGTGGACCTACGGGTACCACATGGTTGGGTGGAATGTGCACCTTACTCCGTTGGGTCCCCAGATTATGATCATGGCAATGAGAGCTTCATGGATGGAGAGCTCGTACATGGTTACAGATGTACTTTCTTTATTGCATTATTGTAAAATTTGTATTTGAAAACATCCCTCAATTGTTTATGAGGTGAACACTCCTTAAATGAAATTGTAACTATTATTGAACTACCTCATCAGATGAATGAGTATTGTAATATCTTATCAAATGCAATGCAAGAAATCAATTTTGTACTTTATATTATCTTGAATAGAATTTAAAATGTTAAGCAATGTTTATTTTTTAATGTTTATGTTAATTAAATATATGCAGTGCGAAATACTAAAGTCGTCTATGGAATCTCAAGTAGTGTAACGTCGCGTAACTTAATGAATGTATGCAACTAATTAAATTAATATTATTACTTTAAAAAAAAAATTATTTCACTATTATACACAATTGCAACATTCCTTAGGTTATTATGACGGGGCATTACAGATTGGTATCAAAGTCAAGGTTACAAACACTAGACACTCTGGGTAATCACGAGCCCACTAGGTTGACCTAGTACGTAGTGTCACTATTTGTTAGCCTTGGTTGAATAGTATCTAAGACTCGTTATTGTTATGTGTAGGAACATGCCTAGGCGAGGTGGAGGCCGAGGGCCAATCCCTCAGGTTACTCCCCCTTTGAGCCCTCATCACAGTGATCAGGCAGAGCAGTTGGATCAAAGGAATGAGGGACAGAATCCTGAACAGTCAGGAGTAGAGGGTTCACAGATATGCCCTTTATTAGAGGAGGTCCTAGCTCATCTTGGACCTAGATAGGAAGATGAGCAGGAGGTAGTTAGAGAGAGAGATAGATCTCCTAGGAGAGTAGATGATACAGTGCATCAGGATGCTATTACTACAGGACACATGAGGGATTTACTGAGGGCACGCCCTCCTACCTTTGATGGTGCAGGAGGTGGCTTAGAGGCAGAGACCTGGCTACTGGATTTTGGTAGATGCTTCGCCATGCTCTCTTACGGTAGCAATACCCGTGCGAGATGCACTATCATGCATCTGAGAGGATTCGCCTCTACTTGGTGGTGCCTGGAGGAGCAGAAGCTCCACTTAGATATTGGGTCAATGTCTTGGGAGATGTTCCTAGAGAGGTTTACAGCACGGTTCCTATTGGAACACTGGAGGCAGCGATGGGCTGACAAGTTCCATGATCTATGTCAGTTGGCTCTATCTGTTGAGCAATATGAACATAGATTCTATGAACTCAAGCAGTATGCTGGTATTGGCGATGATGAGCCTATGCTAGTACAGGACTTCATCAGGGGTTTAAATGCCCGCATTAGTGGTGGTGTCAGAGTTTTTGAGCCAAAGACTATGGAAGTTGCGGTGGAGAAGGCTCACATAGTGGAAGAGAACCTTGTTATGGCGTTAGGTGGTCACACAGGAGTACAGATTGGCAGTGCTCCTGCAGCAGGTTTTACTCCACGGGGTGGACAGGCACAGACAGGGGGTTCCTCTAGGAACCAACAGACACCCTCAAAGGGTGGGCAGCAACAACAACGTACACCCCAAAAGAATAATAATCCACAACCACAACAAGGTAATAGTCCACAAACAGGAAAGGGTTGCAACTGGTGGCGCAACAAGCGCAATAGGCAGGATCATCCTGCGTAGAGTGCCCAGTCTACTATCAGCAGAGGTAGTTTCCAGCAATCCAATGCACCTTCGAGTGGCAGAGGATTCGGTAGAGGCACAGATTGTTACTCGTGTGGACAGCAGGGACACATAGCTAGGAAGTGTCCGATGAGAGGTTCTATTGGTTTTGGGCCTCGACCTACAGTTTCAGAGCCTACAGTGGGTGATGCAGGACGATCACATACAGTATATGTTGCAGTTAATGACCGCCAAGCCGATCACCAGAACACAGTGGTCGAGACTTCAGGTAAGTTACATGGTGTTAGTGTTTCCATTCTTTTTGATTCCGGAGCTACCGACTCCTTTATTTCACCGACCATCGTTGACCAATGTGGTCTTGTGGCGGTAAAACAAGGTGGTAAGTGGTAGGTTGAATTCGCCTCTGGGGTGAAAGTAGCAGTAGAAAACTTAATACATAATTGTGAACTTAGAATTGGTACGTTAACTACCTTAGTAGATTTATATGTTACACCTTTAGGATCGTATGACATAGTTTTAGGTATGGATTGGTTAGCATCTTATCATGCTGTGATTGACTGTCGACTTAAGACAGTTAGTTGCATTAATGATTTAGGTGCGAAAGTGGAAATTATAGGTGTTCAAAGACCTATCTCTTTACGGATGATATCTGCTATGCAATTAAAGAGATGTCTTCGTCATGGTTGTCAACTATTTGCAACAACAGTTACTGATCTAGAAGAAGGTGAGAGTCGAGAGGTATCTCTTGATGATCATCCTATTCTTAGGGAATTCGTTGACGTGTTTCCTGATGATATACCTGGAATGCCTCCAAAGAGGGATATTGATTTTAGAGTTGACCTAGTTCCAGGAGCGGAGCCTATTTCTAGAGCTCCATATAGAATGACGACTCAGGAGCTAGAGGAACTTCGTATTTAGTTAGAGGAACTGTTAGGAAAGGGTTTCATTCGTCCAAGTGTTTCCCCTTGGGGAGCACCTGTCATCTTCGTAAAGAAGAAGGATGGATCACTTAGATTGTGTATTGATTATCGTCAATTGAACAAGGTTACGATTAAGAATCGTTATCCTTTGCCTAGAATCGATGATCTTTTCGATCAAATCAAGGGAGCTAATGTGTTCTCTAAAATCGATTTGAAATCTGGATACCATCAATTGTGAATAGCTGAAGCAGACATTCATAAAACTAATTTTCGAACTCGTTATGGGCACTACGAATTCACGGTAGTACCGTTTGGGTTAACGAACGCACCATCAGTATTCATGATTTTAATGAATGGTGTTTTTCGTACATACCTTGATCGCTTTGTCCTTGTATTTCTCGATGATATTTTGATCTATTCGAGAAACATGAAGGAACATGAAGAACACTTGAGACAGGTATTGCAATGTTTAAGGGAAAATCAATTGTATGCGAACCTAAAGAAGTGTGACTTCTTTCAAACTGAGATAAAATATCTTGGACATGTGATACCTGGAAAAGGTATTGATGTGGATCCTTCAAAGATTCAAGCTATTGTAGATTGGCCTGTGCCTACTAATGTAGGTGAAGTTCGTAGTTTTATGGGTTTAGCTGGTTATTATAGGTGGTTCGTTGAGGGATTTTCTAGAATCGATCATCCTATTACTTCTCTTCAGAGAAAAGGGAAGAATTTTGTTTGGACAGAGCAGTGTCAGTTGGCTTTTCAAACACTTAAAGAAAAGTTGACTAATGCACCTATACTAATTGTTCCCGATCCTACTAAAGATTTTGTAGTATGCACGGATGCATCCTTAGAGGGTCTAGGAGCAGTTCTGATGCAAGATGGACGTGTGATTGCTTATGAGTCTCGCAAACTCAAGGATCACGAATTAAACTATCCCACACATGATTTAGAACTAGCTGTAGTTGTGCATGCATTAGTTCATTGGAGGCATTTCTTATTGGGTCATCGTTTCGAACTTCATACTGAACTTCATACTGATCACCGTAGTCTACAATACATTTTTACGCAACCTAACTTGAATGCTAGACAAAGATGGTGGATGGAGTTCTTGTGTGAGTACGATTTTGAAGTGAAATATGTTCAAGGAAAAGAGAACGTAGTGGCTGATGCTCTTAGTCGTCGTTGACATGAGATCTCTGCTACTACTCTTGAAGTAGATTTTAGAGGTCAAATATTAGTAGCACTTCCTACTGATAGATTGTATCGGGAAGTGAAGTCGGAGATTGAATCTGGTAGACCTTTAGAAGGTCAATTTGCAGGGTATGTCCTAGAATCGGATGGTATATTACGACATTTAGGTCATATTTATGTACCACTTTTCGAGGGTCTTCGTACATTAATTATGACTGAAGCTCATCGAGCTCCGTACTCAGCTCATCCAGGTGTTAAGAAAATGCATGTCGATCTTCGGCAATTGTATTTCTAGCTTGGTATGAAACATGATATTGTTGATTATGTATCGAGATGTCTTGAATGCCAGCGAGTCAAAGCTGAGCATCAACATCCTGCTGGATTATTGCAACCACATCTCATTCCTGAATGGAAATGGGATATTATATATGTTGACTATTTTGTAGGGTTACCTACGTCATCACGTCGACATGATGCCATTATGGTAACTGTTGACCAATTGACTAAAGTAGCTCATTTTTCACCAGTACGATCATCTTACAATGCTTCATCTATAGCTAAGATATTCATGGAGGACATCGTTAGATTGCATGGGATTCCTCGTAGGATTATTTCTGATAGAGATCTTGTATTTACTTCAGCCCTATGGACTTCATTACAACATGCTCAAGGTACATAGTTGAACTTTAGTTCAGCGTATCATCCTCAAACTGATGGACAAACAGAGAGAGTTAATAAAATATTAGAGGATATGCTTAGAATGTACGTAATGGACCAACAATCACATTGGGAGGATTATTTGTACTTAGTAGAATTCACTTACAATAACTGATATCAGAGTTCCATAGGTATGCCACCATTTCAGGCACTATACGGCCGTCCTTGTTGAACTCTACTAAGTTGGGATCGACTAGAGGATAGAATATTACTTGGACCTGAGATGCTTCGAGACATGGAGCAATAGGTTGACCGTATTAGAGAACATTTGATAGCAGCACAGGATAGGAAAAAGAAGTATGCCGATGCGCATAGAATAGACCAACAATTTGTAGTCGAAGATAGAGTGTTTCTTCGAGTGCGACCGCGAAAGAGTCCAATCCATTATGGAAAAGGCTCTAAGCTTGCGCCTCGTTTCGTTGGGCCATTTGAGATCTTAGAGAGAATTGGTCCTGTGGCGTATCGACTCGCCTTACCACCCAGTTTTTCACGTATTCATGATGTTTTTCATGTATCAGTTCTTAGACCATATCATCCCGACATTTCTCATGTACTTGATTGGAATGCGTTACAGGTAGAGGATGGGCAGCTGGCTTTGGAGCCCGTGGCCATTCTACAGCACCGGACGCTCGGTCTCAGGGGTCGAGACGTTGATTAGGTGCGGGTCCAATGGGATCCTAGCCATGAGGCTTCTGCTACTTGGGAGGATGCGACACGCATGAGGGAACTTTATCCCTATCTATTCGCAGGCTTTCAGGAGCAAGCCTAATCCTAGGGGGGGAGGATGTAGTACCCCTCCATTTATGCTTATGTTTTCTGGTTACATGTTTTCATACTGTTAGTCTATGGTACTTTGTTTGGATACTTGGATCGTTGATTTTGAGCGACAGTGGATTTACTTTGTGACATGTTGATACATGGTATTGCGATATTTAATTTCTGATATGCTTTGAGATAGCATAGATGTTTTCCTTCAGTTGATTATTGCTATATGTATGTTTATGATGGACTAACTGTTATTTAATTTGTCAGTCTGTTGTGACGTGTATTGGTGTGGAGAACGGAATCGCATCACTCACTTGCAAGTGCCCTGTGATGTCCATTATTTTCTCCGCACGGTATGCATGTACAATGGTTTATATATATATATGCATGTTATTGCTTGGTTGCAGGATTGCAGGTACATAACACCGACTCCACCTGGCTACTCAAGTCTGAGCGTGTCAAGACTCAACGAAAATGTTGATTGGGAGGTAGTAGCATGGTTTATCCTAGTCTAGTCTATAACCCGGTCATAGTACATTGTCAATTTTGTTTGGAGGCTTTGGTTGTCTTGTTTTGTCTTTTTCTATTTGAATTGATTGCTTGGAAGGAAAATTTTGTTAATTAATAATAGTTTATTATGTTTTAATTACTGTTATTTAAATTAATTTTTAAATGTTAAAGAAATTAGTTTTGCATTTTATTTAATTAATTAATTAGTTTGTTTGGTTGAATAATTTGATCCTAAAAGATTAAATTCATTTAATTAAATAAATTAATTGATTAAATTAAATTGTTTTAAATGTGTGTAAATTAATTTAAATAAAATTTGAAAATAAATATTATTTAGAAATGGCATTTTGAATTGTTAAATAAAAATTGTATTTTATTTGTAAATTGAAATTGTAAATTTTAAATAAATTAATTTCATGCAAATCTTGAAAGGCAAGATTGCCGAGAAGTTGTTGAAGATATTTTCTTCTTCTCGACAAGTGTGCCAGTTGCATTGATTGTTTTTGGTTGAGAAAATTTGCTGGAGGTTATTTTGGATCTGGGAAAATACAGAAGAAGTTTCTATTCTATTCTTCACGGGAAAAAAAAATATCAGTGCTCTATTTAAAAAATTTGGTTTTTTATGCTTTTGGTTTTGTTGCAAATTTGTGGATATTATCTTGTTCGTGTTTTGGGAATTGGTTCTCGGGAAAGGATTTGGAAGCTACAGACAACACAGGCTTTCATCACCAAACCAATTTCTAAAGCTTCGGGATATCAGGTATTCCTCTTGTGGTTTTAATTTGTTGTTTTGAAAAGAATATCTGTGAAAGAAATTTCTTTAATTTAAATCCTCTGTATTTTTCGGAAGAATCCTTTACTGTTTATTCTCTGAAAGGGATTTATTAAATTTCTTTTCTTTCTAGAAAAATGAGTTTGTGTGAAAGGAAATTATTGATATATGGGAAAATGAAATTTATATTTCTAGAATTAAAAATTAGAATTCATCTGGAAAATAAAATTTTATGCGTACTGTAAAATTTCCCTATTTCCCTTTTGAAAATTTTACAATTTCCCCTATTTCCCTTTGAAACCCCGTTGAATATTTATTTCAAATGAACCTATGTAGAGTTTTCAAAAAAATCCTCTGTATGAAAACCTTGTTAATTTGTATAAATATATATATATATATATATATATATTTATACATATATTTTATCTTATTTATAAATTAGATTGTGAAAGAAGCTTATTTTTAATTATGTGAGTAATTAATTTAAATCGCCGTACAGGCGTATGATATTAAAAAAATGGATTAAGATTTCCGTTCATGCGAATTGAAATTTCGCAGGTTGAAATCCGTTTTAATTTATATGTAATAAAATGCATTTTATTTTATGCATAGTAGGCGGTGGAGAGGGCACAGGGGCCACTCCATAGCCGCCCATGGAGGGCAGCGGTTGTGGAGGCAGCGCACAGGCTGCTGCCATAGCCATGGCCCATTAGGGACGGCTGCGAATGCGGCCGAAACCCTAGTTTAATTCCTTTGTAATGTATAACGAAATTTCGAATGGAGTGCGTATGGATTTATTAAACATTTGTCATTCGAAATTTTAATATAAATAATTTACATTAAATAAGAATATATATATGTGTATATGTATATATATATATTTGTTTTTAAAATTTAAAAGGATTATTTAATGAATTAGTTGTTTGTAGATATATGTGAAGTATGAGATCCACTAGTTCTAAATATTATGATTGAAAGAATAAATTTAGTTTTTGTTTTTATGTGAAATTGAGGAAGTTAAAATTAGAATAATTTAATGCAATTTTCCTTATCGTTTGAGAAAAGAATTACGATTAAATTGCTATAATTTCATGCTATATCTTTTGAATGACTGGATTTAGTATATCTGAACAGTAGACATTTACTTTTCTTGATTTGCTTTTAATCGTGTTTCTTTTTGGGAAAATTGGGAAAGTCTTAGTTGTATAAGTCTTCCGGAATGATCTGTATAGTAAGGGTGTATTATTGTTCAAATGCATTTCATGAGTTGACTTGGGTTGTGCACGTGTTAGAATATGGTGTTTTGTTACCTAGTTTATGATAAAAGTTTTAATGACCGTTGTGTGTGTCATTTGTTATTATGTGATTGAATTTTGTGCACCTTGTAAACCCTAGTCAGGAAAACTTAGTATACCTTTGTTATGTTTAGGGGAGTGGCTCTATGTAAGGGCCGACACACAAAGTGGTGTCAGGGTAACTTACAAAGAGTTAGTAAGTCAGTGATAACTAAATAACACAGTAGTTAGTTTTAAAAACCTTTAACAAGATGTTTATGCCTCACTTAATGACTCTTGAGCTAGTTCAGTCTTGAGTATAAGATGAGAAGGCCTGGAATGGCAAATCAATGTCTTGTTTCTTCAAAAGATATTTGATTCCGCAATGGTTTGCAATGGGGCCGGGTTTCGTAAGAGGTTACCAGGGTAACCCAAGTTGGGGGCCGAAACCTAGGAAGAAACACCAGGGTAACCTTTGCAATATTGTGATGACACTCCACCTAAAATAACAGTTAACCTTATGTATGTAGTATATTCAATTGTCTTAAATCTGGAAGTAATGTAACCATCAATTAGTTATGTATTTGTGTCTAGGGTTAGTATATTATGTCTAGGTAACCATATTACTATCTCCTAGCACGTTGGGTGGACCTACGGTTACCACATGGTTGGGTGGAACGTGCACCTTACTCCGTTGGGTCCCCATATTATGATCATGGCAACGAGAGCTTCATGGATGGAGAGCTCATACATGGTTACAGATGTACTTTCTTTATTGCATTATTGTAAAATTTGTATTTGAAAACATCCCTCAATTGTTTATAAGGTGAACACTTGTAAAATGAAATTGTAACTATTATTGAACTACCTCATCAAATGAATGAGTATTGTAATATCTTATCAAATGCAATGTAAGAAATCAAGTTTGTACTTTATATTATCTTGAATAGAATTTCAAATGTTATGCAATGTTTATTTTTTAATGTTTATGTTAATTAAATATATGCAATGCGAAATACTAAAGTCGTCTATGGAAACTCAAGTAGTGTAACGCCGCGTAACTTAATGAATGTATGCAACTAATTAAATTAATATTATTACTTTAAAAAAAAATTTATTTCACTATTATACACAATTGCAACATTCCTTAGGTTATTATGATGGGGCATTACATTCCTTCTCTCCAGACATGGGAAATGTAGACATTATCAAAATAATTGATAATATTAATAGAATCCCTAACCATGGCCTCAATTTTCCAAGAAGGAGGGGAAACATTCGTCAAATTATTAATAACATTCAAGGAGTCACCCTCCAGCCAGACCTTGCGATACCCTTTTCGTTGTGCCAAATTGAGACCATGATAGGCAGCAGCCTTGATTTGAGAAATTGTTAATGCCATGAATCTTTACATTTTGAAAAACTGTTATGATGATAAATTTGAGTGAATTAATTATTCAAAATGGAATCCTTATTAAATGTTAATTGCATTAAACAGAGTTATGATAAGATGTTGAGTTTTAAAATGTTTTGATTATTTATGTTTTATTATTTAAAGTGTATTTTTGTAGTGAGTAATAAGTAGATTATTTATATTTATCAAAATTGATATTGTGAATTAATCATTATTCATCTTGGAAGTAGTTAATTTTTATTTTTATTCATTTTCTATGTAGATTAAAGAATGTAAAGGGAAATCAAATGAATAGAATATAAAAATTTATTTTTGCAAAATCATACAATGTAATTAAACTACCATTCAAATGACAATACATTATTGACCTAAAATTAGATTTTGATTAAAAATTATGTAATTATCCACAAATTATAAATTAATCTTTTAACTTTATTTCATAGATTATTTTGTTGTATAAATTATTTGGTCTTTTAAACATTAATAAAAGGTTTCATAATAAATCATTTAAAGTATAAAAATAATTTATCTTGATTTTGATGTCTTTAATATTATGTTTGAATTTCTTTACTATGAATTTGGTTATAAATGATGGACATAGGCGCCTCGAGAAGGATAACTCTTTATTATATATATATATATATATATATATATATATATATATATATATATATATATATATATATATATATATATATATATATATATATATATATATATATATATATATATATTAATATTTAATATATGTATGCTAGTATATTAATAACAACCTCCATGAAATTTTATAACATTAATTTTTTATTTAATTAATTCAAATCTTATGATAATAATTATTTATCTTTACTTATTATTAAAGCATTTAAGCACCTTATTTATTTTAAATAATTATTACCACCTTCGATCAATAATCAGTAATATCATTTCACAAACACAGTCCATTTAATTAATATTTACTTCCCAATCAATTTAAGCTACCTTCTAACTCTTTTTAATTTACTTAATTAGATTAGTCAAGGCTAGTCAATATTAACTTATCGCCTAATTCAAAATCAATTAATCAATCAATGCACCCAACAAGACACTTACTCAATTGTCACGAAAGCCAAAAGTGGAGGGGGCACTACAATGTACTTTTTCTAATAATTCAATATAATGCATAGATGATCTATAGACACACATGAGTATCGCTTGTGAAAGGATACAAGTGAAAGAATTTTATATATTTCTACATATGTCTATATGATCAAGTTGTGATCTAGTTTAAAGTTATTCATGTATTTTGTTTTTGTAGTCTTTTTCCTTGCAATATTTGAATTTTTCTATGAGGCACTAATGTTTGAATGAGCTAAAAATAGCACAATTGTGTATAAGGAAAGATAGGAAGGTTGAAGAGGAATAACAAGCAACCTGGTCAACTTATCAAACTACAAGGCTATGGTAAGCACAAGTATACATGTGCATGAATACGAATTTGAAGTTATGAAAATGTGCAAAATTGTTTCTATTGTTTAAACATTGAGATGATTAAGTCTTAATTGGATAAGAAGAAATGTTTCGAAGATTTTTTTTAATTTGATTTCAATTATGGGTACTAACATGGACTAAAGTTGCATTGTTGTTTCTATGAGTGCTATAGAAAGAACAACACCATCGCGATAGAGAGAACATTGTTGGAGGGAGATAGCCTAGCTTTATGAAGTTGAAAGATAGTAATGGAATACACACTCACTTAGAAATAGTTGCATGATTGTTTGTCAAATGTGTGTTCTTGCCTTGTTTTGAGTATTTGCAAAAATAAATTAAAAATTACATATGGTTATACTTACCATGTCTAGTATGAGTCTTGAAGATCTTGAATTAAAAAATTACTTCTTTATCATATTGTGATGTTTATATTACTTTAGTGTTTATTTAAAAAGACATCGAGACAATGTCTTTTCTTAGAGGGGATAGATGTCATGCATCTTGATTTCTTAGAGAGGACAGATGTCACAATTGCCTTCTAACTTTTTTAAATTTACTTAATTAGATTAGTCGAGGCTAGTCAATATTAACTTTATCACCTAATTCAAAATCAATTAATCAATCAATGCACCCAAAAAGACACATAATTCATCTAACCCCACTTTCTCAATTGTCACAAAAGCCAAAAGCAGAGGGGGCACTACAATATAATTTTTCTAATAATTCAAGATAATGCATAGATGATCTATAGACACACATGAGTATCGCTTGTGAAAGGATGCATGTGAAAGAATTTTATATATTTCTACATACATATATATGATCAAGTTGTGATCTAGTTTAAAGTTATTCATGTATTTTGTTTTTGTAGTCTTTTGCCTTACAATATTTGAATTTTTCTATGAGGCACTAATGTTTGAATGAGCTAAAAATAACACAATTGTGTATAAGGAAAGATAGGAAGGTTGAAGAGGAATAACAAGCAACTTGATCAACTTATCGAACTACAAGGGTATGGTAAGCACAAGTATACATGTGCATGAATACGAATTTGAAGTTATGAAAATGTGTAAAATTGTTTCTATTGTTTAAGCATTGAGATGATTAAGTCTTAATTGGATAAGAAGAAATGTTTCAAAGGATTTTTTAAATTTTATTTCAATTATGGGTACTAACATCGACTAAAGTGACATTGTTGTTTCTATGAGTGCTACAAAAAGAACAACACCATTGCGAGAAAGAGAGAACATTGTTGGAGGGAGGTAGCCTAGCTTTATGAAGTTGAAAGATAGTAATGGAATACACACACTCACTTAGAAATAGTTGCATGATTGTTTTTCAAATGTGTGTTCTTGCCTTATCTTGAGTATTTACAAAAATAAATTAAAAATTGCATCTGGTTATACTTACCATGTCTAGTATTAGTCTTGAAGATCTTGAATTGAAAAATTCATTCATTATCATATTGTGATGTTTATATTACTTTAGTATTTATTTAAAAAGACATCAAGACAATGTATTTTCTTAGAGGGGACAAATGTCACATCTCAATTTCTTAGAGTGGACAGATGTCATAGCTACCTTCTAACTCTTTTTAATTTAATTAATTATATTATTCAAGGCTAGTCAATATTAACTTTATCGCCTAATTCAAAATCAATTAATCAATCAATGCACCCAACAAGACACGCAATTCATCTAACCCCACTTACTCAATTGTCACAAAAGCCAAAAGCGGAGGGGGCACTACAATATAATTTTTCTAATAATTCAAGATAATGCATAGATGATCTATAGACACACATGAGTATCGCTTGTGAAAGGATGCATGTGAAAGAATTTTATATATTTCTACATACATATATATGATCAAGTTGTGATCTAGTTTAAAGTTATTCATGTATTTTGTTTCTATAGTATTTTTCCTTACAATATTTGAATTTTTCTATGAGGCACTAATGTTTGAATGAGCTAAAAATAGCACAATTGTGTATCAGGAAAGATCGGAAGGTTGAAGAGGAATAACAAGCAACCTAGTCAAATTATCGAATTACAAGGGTATGGTAAGCACAAGTATACATGTGCATGAATATGAATTTGAAGTAATGAAAATGTGTAAAATTATTTCTATTGTTTAAGCATTGAGATGATTAAGTCTTAATTGGATAAGAAGAAATGTTTTGAAGAATTTTTTTAATTTGATTTCAATTATGGGTACTAACATGGACTAAAGTGGCATTGTTGTTTCTATGAGTGCTATAGAAAGAACAACACCATCGCAAGAGAGAGAACATTGTTGGAGGGAGGTAGCATAGCTTTATGAAGATGAAAGATAGTAATGGAATGCACACAATCACTTAGAAATAGTTTCATGATTATTTGTCAAATGTTTAATGTGCAGCCGTGTACCCTAGAAGAAAAAACTTATAGAACAAAAAATGAACAATTTTTTTTTTTAAATTGAAGTGCATTGTTGTGTACGGGAATATAACATCACATAAATTATCTTCCCAAGTCCCCTAAGGTGCACAACTACATTACCTATTTTTCCTTTATCCAATTACAAATCAAAATATCTTATAAACAATTAAACACTAACATCATTGGAATGTCATTAACTCAATTACATAAGAACACAAGAGCTACATGAAACATCCATCATATAACATAAAAGAGTAATCAATTTCTCTCTCATTCAATTAATAGTTACAATGTCACTTGTTACAAAATTTCTTACATACAATAGATACATCAATACAGCTTACATATACATTTGCACAATGATACTTCCTCATGTCATGTGAGGAATGCTTTACAATGATACAAGATACAAAATTAAGTTACATTACATTAAAAGTACGAAGATCAACTGCTAGGAATAGATACAATGTTGAAGACAGTACCAAATTGCCACATCATGAACATAAGGGGAACCCAATGGAGATGATACACGTTCCACCCTACCGTGTGAATCCATAGATTTTCCCCCATGCTAGGAGGCAACAACGGGTCCCACAAACACTAACAGTCAAGGACAACTAACTCACAAAGCTGACAAAACAATAATAAACAAGTACAGACAACATTAATCAATAGAACACCACTTCCAGAGGCATATCACAAACAAGAAATACAAACATCAAGAGGATACTCAATCATCGTAGGAGGAGTGTCACTGTATAATTTTCTATGGGTTACCTTTACGTAACCTTCCTAGGCTACCGAACCCCCATCCTGGGTTACCCTGGCTGCCTCTACCGATCATCGAACCCCCATACAAACTATGCTTCTCATCTCTCCTCAAGCCTATACAAGTGCTTGAGCCATGAGAGAGGCATCCATTATCTTATTATTGTGAAAGCTACCCTTTCCCCCTAATTATTTTTAAGTTTTCACTTGATTAAACTCTTTGTGAGTTACCCTAGCACCCCTTTGTGTTACAAACCCCCACTAAGAGCCACTCCCCTATTGACAACTCAGAGACCAATAAAATCAAGAACATAGCCTCTTGCACAACCGCATAACACATAACAAGATCACATAGCGAGGATTAATCCTTCCCACTCAGAATTCCCAAAAGAACAACCACAAGGGTATAAACATGGTGCAAGGCTAAAGTCCAAAAAAAATTCACTTAATTCAATACAACCAACTCAATGATTTTTAAGAAAATCCATAAAAAAAATAGCCTCCCCTAGTCTCTGGAAACTCAAGAACCAACTCAAGGTAACACAACAACTAACAATTTCCACAATTACACTCTAATGAAATTCACATCATTAAGCATATCTTTGCACACACATACACACACACACACACACAACTCTGTTTAATATAAATATATATTTAAGTGTTCACAATTTTAGGTTTTAATTTATTAACTTATTCATTGTCTTAAACTTAAGAATTTATTCAATCTCTAGCCTATTGTAGAAGGGTTCGCGTATATATATATATACATAACTAGTCTAAGACTAAATACTATTTATTGCTCACCCATTCAATTGCATTGAGAAGACACTACAAATTACACAAGATTTAATGGCATGCTAAACTAGATGCACAAGAAGGCATTCAACATAAAACACAATGACAATGATAAGTGTAATAATGTAAGTTTAATATAAATATATACATAGATTCTATAATGCGGCGAAGGAAGATATTTCTAGCCAAAAGATCTACATTCCAATTGCATATGCAGAGAGAGCATATGAAAAACTTTATTGATTTGAACATTATAACTTTCCAACAACAGTTTAAGACACACCAGGTGCAGCCTATAGTGGAAGTTCGCACTATAATCAAATATGTAAAAAACAATATAAACATACTTCCCCACTGGATAAAAGCCTCTATCAAAATGACAACCGAATCTGGGTTAGCCAATGTCAGGAAAATTAAGGAACGTACATATTGACACTAATACATTCAAGATTCAAATGAATTCTCTTCAAATTGTATTTACATGCTACCTCAACTAAAAGAGCATGTTGTTTGAAGACCGTCAAGTGTTTTGACTGAAACTTAATTTATACAAAAATTTAATAACACACTCGATTAGCTCCGAGTACAACTTAAAAAGAATTGATCATGCAACAAGAGGATTGCCTCCAAGTTTTTACTAACTAATGAACTTAATTTACGCCTATAATATACCTAAGTCATAACGGCTACAACACATTTGGTAGAGAAAATCCATTGCATGCAGATTAACATACAGTTAACAGCTTAAGACCGACCCACACTAGCACAAGCTGTCCAATATGCCTAGACCATGTGGAGATAAGAACATTCACTATGAATAAAAAGAGAATCAATATGATGAAATTCATTTGTATCACATGAGAATACTAATCTAGACAAGGATAACAAATTAGATAAGCTAAGGAATGTTTCCCAAGTAGGCTCGACTGGGATATATTGACTCGATTTATCTAGCTGCTAGAAAAGAAGTGGCAAAAAAAGCATAATGATCAAACATAATAATTCTATAGGGAATAAATAGATTTGAAAATAAAACTCCGCCCAATATCTCTATCATGTCATAACTTTGTCAACATTTAAATCTCAAGTACAACAACTATGATGGATTGTTAATGGAATTTATGAGATTGTATAAATTTTAAAACTTCCTATTATGGTCATATGTCACGGCTAAGAGAGACCGACAGTGGAATCAAAGTAATCATTTATTCCTTAAAAAATTGCTATCATGTTCAAAGTTTTCCGAGAATAAAACCAATTGCCCCTCCCCCTTGTTAACTTCCACTACTTCATTTATTCTCCTCCCAATTAATTTATTTACCTTTCTTAAATTTTCCACACTTGCACATTTACTCCACTTGTTTTTATTTTATAATTTTTAAATCATTACTTATAATCTCTCATACTTAACTAACTATTTCTTAAACTTAATTTAGTAATTTAATTACTTTTCTCTAAAAATCTTATTTAATTTATCTTCCATTTAACTTTTAACCCTTCTCAAGTTTACATACAAAAGGGTCAAATAAACAACCACTAGTTTATTAATTTGTTAATTTTGAATTTCATATAAAGGTTGTTTACATAATATATCAATAATATATATATATATACATTTATATTTATATATACTATTTAAATATTATAATTTGAACAATATGTCTTATTTTATTGAAATTAAATACCATATTTTTTAAAATTTAATTCTACTAATTCAATAAGGCTTTTATCCCCATTAGTCAAAGCCTACAATTTTGACAAGACAACGAATTGGAAAAATAAGACAACAACCAATAAGGACGGACCAAGCCACATACAACAATGTTGTCAAGATAAAGCACAAAAGGGCTTCACAAAATGTGTGTTCTTGCCTTATCTTGAGTATTTACAAAAATAAATTAAAAATTGCATCTGGTTATACTTACCATGTCTGGTATGAGCCTTGAAGATCTTGAATTGAAAAATTACTTCTTTATCATATTGTGATGTTTATATTACTTTAGTGTTTATTTAAAAATACATTGAGACGATGTCTTTTCTTAGAGGGGACATATGTCACATCTCGATTTCTTACATTTCTTAATTATTGAATTAAGAAGGTCAAATTAATAGGAAAATTAAAATATATATACCTAAGTTTTATTTTTGAGTGCTTAAAAAATAAATAAATAAAATGAAATAAGCAAAAGAGCTTAATTCTATCTATTAGTATTATTACATGCATATATATATATATATATATGTATATATATATATATATATATATATATATATATATATATATATATATATATATATATATATATATATATATATATATATATATATATATATATAAAAATAAAAGTTTCATTGTCTAAATTTTTTTAATTAATTTAATTAGAAGAAACTAAATAAATAAAGGTAATTGATAAGTCCAAATAGTGACTCATTTTTGTTAGGATTTATCATATGTTTGTTATTGTTACTATGGGGTTTCAACACCTAGTTACTAATACTTTCTATGTTATTTCCCTAAACTTATGAACTTTGGACATGAACTTATCCCATAACTTTTGATGGTATTAACCTGCTATGTGATATATCTATATTAATTTTACATGTGATTGAATGAATGTTATTTTAAGGTGATTATGGATATACAATTGTCTTGTGCATGCTAATGTCATAATGTAGGTTCAGATTAAGATGCAGATATAAATGGAGCTTGCAAGGTGGAAGAAGTTCATGCCAGTTGCCCGGTTGTTGAAGGAGTCAAAAAGAGATGGACATTAAAGAGATCAATGTTTGGAAACTTCTAGCTTGTGTGGAAGTTATAACTGAACTTTAAATGACCATGTCTATTAGTTGAGTAAATTTAGGAGGTGTTGCTATGTTGGATCCTCGTTGAGGCAAGACTAGTTTGACTAAATCTTGTGCATGCATAACCTCCTTCCTCTTTTTCATGATTTCAATAAATGGTTTCCTCCTAGTCTATTGGAGTCAACTGTCCAGTTAGTTAGAGTTAGTTAGAATCTTTCTGGGTGATCCCACAAAGCTGGTTTACAATTTCTAGGAGATTCTATTTTTTGCTGAAATCACATATTTTTAGAAAATATAATGATTTAATTCTTAAAAATTTCCATTTAAAGAATTCCAATTGAAGAGGGTTTGATCAAACTACCTTAGATCACCCCCTTGGATAGAACCCCGCTAGTTTTAAACCATACCTATAACGGAGTCTCCTTTACACCTATCGAAATGCTGATAAAAAACCACTTTTGATTTACCTTTTGGGGGATCAAATGAATTCATTTTAAATTTATTTTTTGTAAGTATGTAGTCCTTATTATAAGCTTCCCAAAAAGTATAATTTTAAATAAATTTAATTTTATTATTATATTTATTTTTTATTTCTTATGAATGTAGGTTTTTCACCAAAAATAAGCTCTATGTTATGCACATGTAGAAAAATAGTAGATTATCAAAAAAAAAAATTGAAAAATATGAATGCACCAAATATTGAAGTCCTTGATCAAACAAAAATAAATAAATTGAATTTTGATACATACAAAAA